>LGRX02002271.1:0-25213 GCA_001247695.2 Cymbomonas tetramitiformis
ATTAGGTGTTTCTTGGCTACTGATCTCTTATGAGGATTACCAAATTGTCTGAGGAACGGCTGTCTGACCATCTCATAAGTGGCATATGGTTGTTGTGCCAAGACCTGGAAATAGTGTCTGTCGTTATTCTGTATGAGAGTAAGAAACACTGTGATCAAATCCTTATCATTGACACCTGGATAAGTGAACTGGAAATATCTGTCCACCGTATCCAACCAGACCTCTGCGTCCTGTCCTGTTTTGAATTCCCTAGGTGGTGTCATTTTCACCTTGGGGACCAAACTGGGTGGAGCTGGTGGAGCTGGTGCTGGTACTGAATCTGCATCTGGGTCTACAAAGACCATCGGAGGACTGTCTGCTGTATACTCTGCTTCTGGTGCCTGAGGCTCATTGGCAGGATCCTTGTACCGGCTCATATCTGGTTTCATGCGACTGATATTGTCATAATAGCCTATGTGGTCATATCTGGTTAGTGCATCGGCATAACCAGCAATCCACTTTGGAACCTTAAACCGACTGTATGCATCGTATGAACCAAGTATGTCGAAAAACCAAGTCGAATGATCTGGGTTGATATCAGGAACCTCATGCTCTTCCTCTTCGATAGTAACCATCTAAAAACAAAACACAGCACAAAAAAATACCTTCAGCTAATTGTCTAACTGAGTGTGTGTGATTTATATGTTATATATGGTATATCGACATGTTTACATACATGTATTATATTCGTACATAATAATGAGGTAAGTATATATATATATCCACCTTCTTCCCCCCTCAAGGAAGTGTGTGATATAGTGGCAGTTGTCAATTGCCAATACCTCAAAATAGCATGCATTCCTTATAGGAATCATCTATCACAGTTCTTGGGTTGTTGCCCGTAGTATTATCATGTCTATGATGATTTAGCATGATATAATAATACCAAAAAACGAAGTTTTACGAAATAAAACTGGCATTTTAGAGCATATATAGTTACAGTGACCCTGTTACTCAATACAGTCTTTGGGGTGTTACTTGATATCAGTAACCCTAATACAGGTAAAAAATAAGCAGTATAACGTTTTTGCAAAGATTTTTAAGCAAAACTGCATTCAATACCTAAGTGAATGTTAAGTGATTTTCAGAGGGTACGTTACACCCCTGACACACACATTCAAATATTAGGGTGTTACAGGGTGTTACACGTGTTATGTCTTTCAGGGATTGTTATTTGATAGATAAATATCCATTATAGCAAAAAAAATCAATCCCGAATTTGCAAAAGATTACACGTATTGTATTTTGACCGATTTCTCGTTACAGCCAATATGTTCACCCCTATATATTACACACCTAATATCTAGGGTGTTACATGAGATATGACCATGGTTGTTGTGATTTTCACATACCTCAATAGGTATTAAAATATTTTTTGAAATAAAATGAGGTCGAAATTTCAGTTTTGAAATTTATCGCCAGCATTTTTCACCGATTTTACAGTCTTTTTCAGCCATGTTTCGGATAATATATATATATATCATATCTCAGTGTGTGTGTGTGTTGCAAGCTACAGAAATATTGCAACATTCTTCACTTTTGCACATGATATTTTTCATGGCACAACAGTGAATATCTCAAAAAATCAACATGTATAGTGAATATGTAATGTGGGTTTTTCTGATTGAAACTCATGGAGGCAAATGCACTCTCTGGTGATATTTAAGATAAATCAACTGTAAATAAATTCACAGTTGTGTCAGATCCTAAAATATATTTGGATGTATACAACGAGTATATCAAGTGATATCTCTGTGTTCAAATACATCTGGACACTGCTAGATGTAATCTGAGCAGTTTTTACACAACACAATGTTTGTGTGTGTGTACGTCCACAACCACCTTTTGTCAATTCATGTATGGTTGCTTATCTGAGTTGGTACATGCATGTGAAGTGATCATCTGTATCAACTGTCAGAATGCAATGTAGATTTTGATGTTGCTCCAGCGATAGTGAAAATGGCATGGACAGTGTTCAGCAGTTACCAGCTGCATATTGAACACTGATACTGCCTTCGGGTCTGGAGATATTCTCCATCCAGCCCTACAGCATGTTGTTTTATCCTGTTACCATTACTATCGCCATCACTGACATCCAGCACGCACATGTGTTTGCTGGATGGTATCTATGTATTATGTATTGATACAATACTTGATCATTACACTTGGAGTCAGTGTATTGTCAACATGTATAATGAATGCTAGTGTTTGTGCAGTGTATTGTGCTGATTAGTACTAGTGTGTGTGTGTTTTTACTTGCACACACTTTGCAAGATCTTTATGGATATCACAATATCCTAACAACCTATCATGCAGATTGTCAGCATACCACGTACTGATTACATCTAACATGATATATATAGTTTAGGGATTGTTGTAATTCCATGATAATCTCATTACGTGATGAGTTGCTGATAGATTTTACATGAAGCTCAGGTGAGCATTCCTTCAAGTAATCCACCATAGAATGTACATGTTACCTGGAGAGCATCTCGGCTCCACCAGGGCACGACAAACTAATTATGATGTTGAGATTACTGTTAGGCACCCTTTGCAACATGGATTCGAATATAGACTAGCATTCACTGCAATATGCTTATGCTCTATGTACTACAGCTGTTATCGTGATCTAAGGCTGGCATTTTACCGGGTAAAGGATTTTCGGCCTTGGTAATACCGGTAAAATTACCGGTAATACTTTACTGGGTAATACCGTGGTAATACCGACGTGCGAGGGACTCTCAAAACCTTGCCCACGAGGCCATTCTCTCTACACACACTTTTGCGCACTGCCCCCACGAGGCCATTCTCTCTACACACACTTTTGCGCACTGCCCCCACGAGGACATTATCTATACACACACTTTTGCGCACTGCCCCAAATTTCCGATTCCGACATTTTTAAATGGGTATGGCACCGCCACGCAGGCCCGTCAACGAAAATGTTGAGTAAAGTTTCGATGAGACGAATTCACGGAACCACTACCCATGGATGGCGGCTGGTAACCTGGTATGGTAGTCACGGATTCATGGTAACACAGGGATAAAATGGGGTAAAATCGCGATTCCAGGTGGTAATACCAATGGTAATACCAAAATGGTATTACCAATGGTAAAGGATTTTGGGAATTTGGCACTTTACCACACTAGAGCATGGTAAAGGATTATGGGCCTTGGTATTACCGGTAAAATTACCGGGTAATACCGGTAAAGGTATTACCAGTGGTAAAACCAGTGCCAGCCTTATCGTGATCAAGCTGTACAGTATAATAAAGTATGTACCATTCACAACATTGCAATCATTCAGCATAAGATGTGTGCATGATATAGAAGTATATGCACTATGTATTGATGATTGCTGTAAGTGAAATGAGTGTATGTGTGTGTGTGTTGATCTGCACACACATATTGTGCACAGATCATTGTGCTGCTGATAAGTATAATGCTGATGATCAAAAGTATTTGTGTGGTCATCAGAACATTGGAATCTGCTACAGTATGATAATAAGGCATTCACAGCAGTATGTATCCACAGCATAGCGATCATGTGCTCTTAGCATTCCTGCATATATACAATCATTCTGCATATGATTTCATCGCGCGTACACATGTGTGCTTCTCACTGCATGTAGACACATTAAAACTGTACGTGCTAAAATCGAGCATTCCTCGCATTTTATGAAATCATGAAAGGTATATATTATGCTGACAGGCCATACATCATTGCACGCAGTGATTGTAAACAGTGCGTAGAGATGATTTGCAAAAATCGCTGATGTACGTTGTATACAAATGCGAGCGCGCTGCTGATGAAAAGTATGAATTGTCGTCGCCATTCATCAGCATATGATATGAGCGCTGACATGTGTACAAATCAAAATTCTGTCGATGACCATTATGTCATATATTATTCTAGACAATTTTCGAACGTGATTCTTGCAAGCGCGCGCATGCTGCGATCAACTTCTGCAAAATATGTGACCATCGCGCAGTATGCGACCATCGCGCATCAACATATATGAAGCCGTACAAAAAGCAATTCAGCGCAATCATGAAAATTGCGATACTGCGCTGATGATTTTCCGCGCGGAAACGATTTTGCCGATGATTTATCGCATCTGCGAACATGCATATATCCGCGAACCATTTATCGTGTACATTTCATTGCTGCGCCGATATATGTCATATGCACACCTTATCGCGTATATGTGCGATCAGCTGTTTCTGCGAGTGCGCTGCGGAAAATCTTCTCGCGCAATTTCTGTGCTGTTGATATGCGAACGTATATTATTCGGGCTGCAGATATTCAATTTATGCGAACGTTGTCGTATGTGCGCCCTCCTGCAAACCTGCGAACAATATTAAATATGCTATGTCTATCACTGCACCCACTTGGGTTCTCGAGTATCGTGCCTTGACGACTTTCATAATACCACTGATACGGCTGTAGATACAAGCGCCGTGAATATATTATCAATATACAATGAAACACTGCAAAGTTGGACAGCAATGCAAGTGAACGGATGAGCGGGTTTGTGAGTGCAGTCTCTGTAAGAGGATCTGCTGAAGCACAACGCTTCCTCACTTTTATACCTACGTCACCCATCATCTTAGATGGTACCGCCATTGGGTTGTGAACCCGAGACGTAGGTTGAACGACCAACATGGTAGTAACGACTAGTTCGTTCATGCTGCACATGCGAGTTCTGCGCATGCTGAAAGCTAAAGATGGTTCTTGGTTTGTTTCCAAGATGAATCTTTGCTTTGCCATCTTCGAGTTCAATCATACGAACTCTCGATGACAGGGATGCCTGATGATATGACATAATCATCTGGCGACATGTACAGTCATCGTCGACCGTACTGGCGACTGTCATAAATGTATGACGCGACTCGACCTGTACAGTCATGATCGACCATACTGTCGACTGTCATAATAATATATGACATGACCGACTGTCATAATAATATATGACATGACATGACATGACATGGTATGACATGTATGACAGGTATGCCACGTATGACATATATGACACATATGTCATCGGTCATAACCCTGACACCCTGCCCACCCCTTCCTCAACGTCTCCAAAACCCCCTTAATTCTCCGACTTCTCTCCCCACCGCCCAGATTCAGCCACCCCTCCACTCACCCGGCCATGGCTGCTTCTCCATCTTCTAGAGTTTTTTGCCTAGCACTTAGCTTTTTCTCTAGATGTCACCCTGCTGATAAGTGGGTTGAGCCCCTTTGTGGGCGCGCTATAGCAGTGGGAGTAGCCCCTGGTGTTTTCACTAGCCTGCTTTGCAGGGATACCGCACTCTCAGGACTTTGTCCCCCGTTTGCTAGCGTAAATGTTTTGTTATATTATGCTGAAATCTGTATAGGCAGCCCTGACCGGGAGTCCCGGTGCAGGCCCCTATGACAGATTCCTAGGTAGCCAACACTGGACCGTGACTGATCCGTAAGCCCGTGCTGTGACACACCGAGTGTCACAGGTAGCTAGACTCGAGACCGTTCCGACTCCGTGACCGTTCCGGGTATATCTAGCTTAGGGTTTATTTCTTATGAGAGTTTATCTATATTGGTTCACTGACTGTCTGATATCTTGAACCGGGATATTCCAGTAGGTCGTGGACCCATTCCACGCTATATTCCACAGCTAGTTTGGCCATGATTGGCTAAAGCAGCCGCTTGGAGAGGTGGTGCGCGACGGCGCGTTTGGGGACTCACGGGAATTTTGAGATGAGCTGTTTGCGGTGAGCGTCTTTGAGCCGCAGCTATGGGGATTCGACCTGGACCGGACCTAGTCGACGCAATGTTCATTTACGGTATTACGCTTGCCCTGATCCCGCTTGCTGCCGATTTTTGGGCTGGTGGCTCGAGCACCTTCGACCTCGACAACGTCTTCCAGTGCCCCTCGCTTGCATGGCTCTACCGCTCTTTCCGTGACTGTGGCGTCGCATCTTCCCCACGACATTACCCGAACGCGCCCCGGCGTACCACCTCCCATCAGGCTTTCAGAATTATGGGTGTATCCACTAGAGCGAAACGGTCCCTCACGAGGGACTCCGACATCGACGCCTCGCTGAGGCTCACTGACGCGGTTCGCAACACGCCGACGGCTAGATCACCGGCTATTGCGAGCCCCGACCCTACTTCCAACACCGACGCCGACGTTGCGACGAGGAAGTATCTGCAGGAGCAGTCCAGGCTTGTGGACGAGGTCTACAAGGGGCGGCTCCATCGGACATGGGCCAAGGGTATCCGCGAGGATATCCTTGGCGACAAGAAGCATTATTTCAGCGGCACTTCTGACGCGGGTCTCCTCTCCGATGTGGTGGTTCAGCTACGTACGGAGTTTGAGTCCGCTGGGCTGGACCTAGTCTCGTTCGACCTTGACGACCCCCAGGCTCTGGTGGTGGGCAAGGTGAACGCCTTGCTGTACGACGTGCTTGGGCTTATCATCGAGAAGCACAGCAACGCCCACGTCTGGCTTACGGGTACGGACGCGTCTGCCGACCGAGATGGACGGCGTGCGCTGGTGGACATCGTGAAGCGCAGCGTACCAGTGGCGTTGCGGGAGTCCTTCCAGCAGGAGCATGCCGCGCTTACTTATCCCGCAAACGTTGACCCGCAGCCGATTTTGGCTCGGGAACAACGTTTGGTGCGGGATAACAAGGCCGCCGACTGGACCCCCACCGAGGCCACCAGGAAGCTCAGCCTCTACAGCCGGCTTGACCCGGTATTCTACGCCGCGGTCAAGGTGCGTTACCCCATGGTGGCAGATCTCGCGGCGGTTTCACTCGGTGCTCTGCGCTCTCTGGTTGTAGAGATTTATCAGGCATGGGCGCAGACGGACGTGGGGAAGGCCGTTCTGGCCAAGCCCGCAGGTGGTGGCGCGTCGGCTCTGCTCACCAGCAGCGAGCACCAGGTACTTCTGGACAAGATCAAGGAGTTGACCGAGCTGGTACAGCGGCAGTGCGGGGCGGCTCCGCCGGTGGTGCAGCAGCAGCGGGATCCGCCGCAGCGGCAGCACGGGCAGCGCCGGCAGCAGCAGCGCGGGCAGTCACCGCGGGGCTTCCGCATGGGGGTCCAATCCCCACCGGCGGTGGGCTACGATCGTGACGAGCAGCGGGCTAAGCCGCTGTGTACCCGCTGCAAGAAGACTGGTAAGGACCTTTATCATTTCTACCGCGACTGCCCGCTTGGCGGTCGCCAACATTCCCCCACCTCGGCCGCGGCTTTCTGTATCCCCATCGACGACGAGGATGCGGAGGGCGTGCATGCCCTCGCCATGTGTGCTGTCTTTCAGGAGGCGGCGGATGATGGAGCCGAGGCCTTTGCCCGCGCGGCGACGGTGTACGGTCCGCCAGCGGTGCTGTGCGGGGGCGTTGTGGGAGGCGTCGACGTGTCGGCCTACGGCTTCTCCGTTGACGCGGTGACACCGGTGGCGGAGACGTCCGGTGACGACATCCTGCAGCGGCTGGACGACCTCGCGGCGGAGGTCAACGCGGCGGTAGAGCCTAAGGTACATTACACTCACGCCTCTTTCCCGCCGCCTGCGGGCATTGCGACGCAGGCTTCGGCTCTGGTGTGTGACGCTGCGAGCGCAGGTATCACACCGGAGGAGCAGGTTCCGGCAGGTGGTGCGGCGGCATCGGCATCCGCCGTGCCGGCCCCTGCTATGCCTGTCTTGGAGAATGAGCAAGAGCTCCTGGAGCTCTACGGCTACGGCCCGCCCGTGTCCCTTCAATCGACGCGGGTGACCACCACGGAGAAGTCCGGCGGTGAATTCGCGGGGGTTGTGGACACTGCCAACCACTCCGCGGTTGCGCCGGTTGACTTGACCGGCTACGACACCGACGACTACGAGGATTTTGCAGACGGCAGCTTCGCCGTCAAGCCGCGGGCTCCGGCCATCTCGGCTAATCATGCGTCAGAGCCCGCAGCCCACGTGACTGAGTCTGGTGGTGCTTCCCGCACCTACGGTTGTGGCAAGCCGCCATGGGGCTTCCCCGCACACGCGGGCCCGTGGGGTTTTCCTTACTTTGTCTCCCTCATTCTTTTCATCTCGATCATGGGTGTGGGGGCAGCCGCCTACACGGCGGCCAATGACATCGACTCTGTACAGGTATCGGGTCGGGCTGCACCGCAGCCTGTGCTGTGCAGGGGAGACTTATGCATCTACCCCCGGTATATCCGAGCTGGACCCCGTCACTCTGGATGCAGTACTGCACTCCCTGGGTGCTGCGACGGTGGTTCACCGGCCGCCTGACCCACTGGAGAGCAGTGCTGCAAGCTACTACCGTGGACATTGTGGTGACGGTGCTCCTCTGGACTTTGACCCCGAGTAGCTTTACTTCTGGCTCTGGCAGTGCACCACTTTCTGGTGGTGCACTGAGATGTGCTTTGACCTCAACATGGTCTTCAATTTGGTTTATGCTTTACTTTGACATCTACAATCTTCAATCTGGTTTGCTGCCACAGTGCTTTTCAGTAGTTTAGCAGGACCTGAGTACCTGTATATTTCTGCACTTGTGCCGGCTAGAGGGTTTCAATTTGTGTATCAGAATGGCACAGTTGAATTAGCAGTTAGGTTTGTCACCCTAGCTCCTACCCTAACTTATCTTGACTTTTCTGACTTACCTGTCAGTCACCACCCACAGTGCTGGGGTGGTGTGCTGAAATCTGTATAGGCAGCCCTGACCGGGAGTCCCGGTGCAGGCCCCTATGACAGATTCCTAGGTAGCCAACACTGGACCGTGACTGATCCGTAAGCCTGTGCTGTGACACACCGAGTGGCACAGGTAGCTAGACTCGAGACCGTTCCGACTCCGTGACCGTTCCGGGTATATCTAGCTTAGGGTTTATTTCTTATGAGAGTTTATCTATATTGGTTCACTGACTGTCTGATATCTTGAACCGGGATATTCCAGTATATTATTATTTGGTCCGGTTCCGAATCATAAGGAGCAGAGATAGGGGTAGTGCTACTCTCGCAAGCCAGAGGTTACGAGCTTCGGCCGCTGCGCGGCCGATCGCGCGATTCTCGACAAAAAGCAATGGAACGCAGCTCGTAACTCCTCGAACCTCCGGACTAACACAGAAAATTTAAAAAATCGATAAACCGGGAGAAAATCGCCGCGTCCGGAGGCGCTGACTTGTGAGAGTGTCCACGTATGTATGCCTGCAAGGTCTAGGTGCAAAGCCCAACCTGTAGCCAAAAGCGATACAGTCGAGTGACTGTCACGGTTTCTGATGTGGCATGGCGGGAAATGTCAGCGGAACCTCTCTATGTTGATAGGCGCACCTATATCATATAGCTGATATGTTGTATCTTCCTGTCTGCTGTTGAACGACTTCTATATCGCAAGATACTGTTTTAACACTGTTCAATGCAGGCTCATATGATAGTCCTGTCATTAATAGTTACTTGCAATATCGTATGATAGTACTGCATTGCCCTGTAATCAATGAATACTTCTTCGGTGCCAAAATATCATCTCAAGGCATCTGGCTCGAAGTTTGTGAGGTGAAAGCTGTGAAGTTCAGCTGCAACCTTTCCTCGGCAGCTTGAGCGTGACAATCGCGGCGGGTTCGTAAATCTTACTTTATCGAAATTAACAAGGCCAAAATGAGCGCTTCTGAAGCTAAAAAGCGTCGGTAACTTCTCGCTTCTTGCCGAAGGCATGTGTGGACAGCTTATCCACAAAGAGTAGGCATATTTTCACACGGAGAAAGCGCTGATGTCTTTTGTCGCACTTCACACGCCCTTCACTAGAAATGCAACTGATTTCGTTCCTTTCTTATCTGCCTGTAGGATTGATGCCCTCGACAAGATCTTCCGGCCGGCCAGTGCCTTGGGCGGAAGCGCTGAAAAACGCAACCAACAAGGTATCCTTGTGTTGCGGGGGGTCTTCGACTTGTAGGGTTAGGGTTTTATCTTATAACGATCGTCCGATCTCAATCTGTCTCGCAATACTACTTCTGGGTGAAAAACGCATGGTGTTGCTATGTTGTGGCGGAGAGCAGACCGTGTAACTTGGGATGCTTGACTTCGTGCTGTTCGGGGACATTTTCCAATAAGACCTCTTGGACTTTTGCGTGTGTTGCCTGCCTGGGAACAGGGGCACCGTCGAATCGAAACTCGTTCACGCCTCGTAAGGACCAACGTTTTGGCGGAAACAGAAATCAAGCTTCTGCCGAAGAGAGACCTAGAGGTTCTGGGAAAGGCGGCCAAGGCGATCGAAGGAGCAACGTCTCGGGTCCACCGTACGAAGTCCTTGATTTATCCGCTTACAGCGTACCGCTTAAAAGAAGCTTGAAGGTAAGAACTTTCCTTGATAGCGTGGGAACTATGCGCCATAGAATTTGGGCATATTGCTTGGAACTTGTAAGCGCCTTCGAAAGGTCGTCCTCGTGGAAGCAGTCGACTTACAACCGCGGCGCGTCCTTCTTGTGTGACGTTCTGCCGATATATTGCTTCTGATGTGTGTGTGTTCGACGAAATCATACGGAGACTACGTCAAGAGCGGAAACCTGCCGAGAGCGGCTCCTCATATTCTCCTCGTCAGACTGTTTCAGCGACCCGCGGTGTCCTCCCAGTATGCGAGAGCTCGAATGGCCGGGATGCCACCGAAGGCGCAAAGAGTATCAGCGTGCGTCTTGTCGGCATAGTCCAGTAGTGTGCGCGATCAGCTTTCATGAAGTATCCCGCGGAGCACGCCGCTGTAGCCGTCCTCGAACTGTTCCACCGGATGGACCAGAATCTGGTAGGGATAAACCACGGAGTGAGACCTTCCACGAGCCTGCGGGCGAACTGATTGAATTGCGAAAGGATGAACTGCACTAATTTGGCACAAGGCGTCCAGACTTGGCCCAATTCATAGAGAATCCATATTCGTAGTCAACAACATCTAGGGTGTGTTCGATAATATGCAACTGTTGTTTAGATCCACGTTGCAGACCCGGGGAGCGCTCATGAACGCCCTGAATTCCGCTGTTTTCTCTGTTATGGTCGCAGCTCGAAGAGCCTCTACACTGCAGCTCCCCCCGCTATGTGGAGCACGCCCTCGAAAAATTGATCGCGACGAATCCGAAGACGTCTGACGCCCGGGCAACGATTGCCAGCCGTTTGATGGTGCGCATGAAGGATCCCTCAAGCCATGCCCCCGGCGAGGATGGAATAAACCCTAGGAGAGCTCATTCGCCTTCCTACTTCACAGGAACCTGTCTGGTTTCGGCCACGAGCAACTTGCACAGGAACTTGTCTGCCGGGAGAGGATGCACGTCTCTGTCTTCCCCCATCTGCCCAACAGGACTCCAGTTTTGCTCAAGCTAAATTGAAAATTTCCGTGGAGAGTGGGAAGGTATGGGGCAATCGTAAGCTGAATCAACTTACAGAGAACGGGAAGATTAAGGGGCAAGTGTAAGCTGAAACATCGTGGGAATAGTGGGAAGGTGAAGTTCAATCACGAGCTGACACAGCAGGGAGAACGGGAAGCTGCGGGGGCAATCAAATGCTGAAACTCCCCATGGAGAACGGGAAGCTGCCGGGGCAATCACATGCTGACTCCTCTGGGAGGGAGCGGGAAGATGAGGGCGTCCAGGACAAGCACAACACCCTGATGCTTGACAACTCGGGGATGCACAAAGAAATGAGCCTCGAGGAAGCCAAGGTAGAGTTCCTTTTCGAGTGCAGCATGCACCTGCTTACAGACAAATCCAAGCATCGGTGATAACGGGTGCACTTGTGCCCGCTTTGCCTTTGGGCTACCATCGCAGAGCACACACCGAGGTTTGGGGTGGCTCAGGGAGCTGGTTTCTGGGTAAGAGCTGGCTTTAGGGGCGGCTCTGGGAGTGCATTTCAGGGCAAGGCACGGCGTGCTGCTGTTGACGCGCGGCCATCAGCAGCGAAACGGTACGTCAAGCCTCTTAGCAGCTCGAAGCGGCGGCGGCAAGGGCTCCTAGATATTCCACAGCAAGAGTACAGGTGGCCTCCCGCCCTGCCTCCCTCCTTTGCGAAGCCTCCTTTCTGTTCAACTAACAGAGAGTCTGAGCTCGTCTCTACCCTCCCTCTCTCCCTTTGTTCTTCCTGGGTGTTCTACCATGTTCAGATTAGGGGGTTCATCCCCTCCGCTTGTTTTGTGGATTTCCGTATTGAACGAATTCTACCTCTTGCCAAGAGGCGGCATTGCATTTACTTTTCAGTAAATGCTTTCTCCTGTTTTACATAATTCCACAAACAGTAAAAGAGTCCTTCGGTTCGGAGAGATGGAAGAAGCGAAGGGAGCAGAGCTGTGGTCCGCTGGGCGTTCGGTGCCATTTGTACTTTTGAATTGAATCTCGAACGAGCACGTGCCATGCTGTCTCGATTGTTTCGACTGAAACAGAAAGCTAGAAGCCAGCAAATGCCCGGTGCATTGTAGTTTCAACATTTCTGTTTGCACGACTCCTCCGTTTGCCAATCAACAGACGTGAAAGTCTATGTTACTGCAGCGGGTGTTCTCTGTCCGAAGTCCGTCCAAAACACAGCCAGCATCGACTTTTGTGCGAGCGAATGTTAGTTATCGTCAATTGCAGAAGGAGATGAGCTGTGGCCAGCGATCATTGCAGAGGGTACCGCGAGTGTTGATCACTAAATGTGTTCGAACGAAGCCAGCGTCTGCCGCATGTAGTGAAGGGTGCACTTCAGTGTTCGATGTGTGCTTTAAGCGGATCTTAGAGTAGGCTCATCACATCCGCAATTCAAGCACAAGGTGTGCCGATAGCATGCATGAGGTATCGAAACCAGAAAATGTGCAAATGCTTTGTGGATGGTGGAATGGCGATTGAAACCAGAAAATGTGCAAAGGCCCTGGGAATGGATGACTGAGCAGGTATGAGCTTCTTGCGCCTCTGCATGAACTTTGGAAGGAGTACGTTTCACAGCTTGTGGAGAACGTCAGGTACCTGCAGCACCCGGACTCACCATACATCGGTCGGAGTCGTGCATGGCTGCATCCTACAACTTGAGGCAGCAAGCCGGGAACATTACGAGCATGACCCAAACCGTGTGCGAAGAAAGCTGCACGCCTGGCACATGCGTCCACATGGGTTAGAGTATGGTTATAAGTTAGGGCTTCCCGTTGACCTGATTGCGTCCACATGGGTTAGAGTATGGTTATAAGTTAGGGCTTCCCGTTGACCTGATTGCGTCCACATGGGTTAGAGTATGGTTATAAGTTAGGGCTTCCCGTTGACCTGATGCGTCCACATGGGTTAGAGTATGGTTATAAGTTAGGGCTTCCCGTTGACCTGATTGCGTTCCCTCGTCCCACAACGGTCTGAGGCAATGGCGTGAGGCATCGCCGTGTGGTTCAACCGTGTGATGTCGCGATGGAGCTCAACCATCCGAAAATAAGTTGATACAGCACGACCGCCCAAGGTTGAAATGCGGATCAATGGTTTGATAACACGAGTGGTCGACTCCATGATGGTGTGATAGCTCATTTCAGCCAAGGTGATAGTTGTGAGTGCCCACGGCTTAATTTGGCACAATTGTGTGGCTATACAAGGCGGCTCGGTCTGTCTGATGGCATGAGCAGGGCTTGAGCGCCAGACCTCGAGATGGCATGAGCAGGGCTTGAGCGCCAGACCTCGAGATGGCATGAAGGGGCTTGAGCGCGGACCTCGGGCATGAGGGGGCTGGAGCGCTGTGACCTCGAGATGGCATGAGTAGGCTTGAGCGCCAGACCTCGAGATGGCATGAGCAGGGCTTGAGCGCCGGACCTCGAGATGGCATGAGGGGGGCTTGAGCGCCGGACCTCGAGATGGCATGAAGGGAGCTGAGCCGGACCTCGAGATGGCATGAGGGGGGCTTGAGCGATGGACCTCGAGATGGCACGAAGGGAGCTTGAGCGCCGGACCTCGGGCCGCCAGACCTTGGGAATAGCTTGACGATGTCATGGCCCGTATCATATGACAATGTTCTAGCCCGCGCCTGATGCGGCCGCCGCGGATATGACGCGGTGCATGATCGTGAGATGCCGTGATGGGATTTGACCACCTGATGGTGTGTAGAGGCCGGAGCGCCCTGTGTAACTTGTTGGGGTGTCACATTGGGCTCCACAAGCTGATGATGCGAAAATGCCTGACCGTCCTTAGGGGATGGAAACAACCAATGCTATGATGACATTCAATTGATTGACAATGTGGCGTCCGCTTTCTTGATTGCATTGACGATGTGGCGTCCGCTTTCTTGATTGCATTGACGATGTGGCGTCCGCTTTCTTGATTGCGTTGATTGCATTGACGATGTGGCGTCCGCTTTCTGATTGCATTGACGATGTGGCATCCGCTTTCTTGATTGCATGACGATGTGGCGCCCGCTTTCTTGATTGCATCGACGATGTGGCGTCCGCTTTCTTGATTGCATTGACGATGTGGCGTCCGCTTTCTTGATTGGATTGACGATGTGGCGTCCGCTTTCTTGATTGCATTGACGATGTGGCGTCCGCTTTCTTGATTGCATTGACGATGTGGCGTCCGCTTTCTTGATTGCATTGACGTCTTGGTGGCACGCTCACACTCAAACAACCCGTATCGTCGTGCTGCGTGACTTTCCAATGTCATCCGAGGAAACTCGCTGAGTTGGGAGGCGAGGGGTACACCTGCTCCTGGCAGCGGAGAGGCTGAGCTGGCAAGCCAGTTGGCGGGGGCAGAATATCATGGAAGCATCATGCAAGGTGTGAACAAGATGCCTCCCCTGCCCCACAAATCTTGTGGGCAGAAATGATCAAGCCCCCGCCCGTCCTCCACTAGAATATGGTCATGCAGCTGAGGCTTTTACAGCCGACCGTGGCTGATTAGACTTGGGAACTGTAGGACCTACCGTGGGGAACCTCCCTGCACGGTCTATTGCACTGCTCCCGAAGAGCACACTCCAGGCACCATCACATACAGCTCCGGTGTGAAGGAGTAAGAGGACGACGCGTGTGCATCAAATGTGTGTAAAGGATCAGCTGGGTCGTGGAGGTGTGGATGGGGGTGGCGTGGGCAGTGGTGCGGGGTCGGAATCCGCAACACGTGGGCAAGGAGGGCATTGTGATGCTGGACACGGCGAACGTCCTGCACCTCGTATCTGTGGACAATACGTGCGAGACGAGCGCTCTTGACTCGCCAGGCTGGCGCGATCGCCCCGACAGAGCTTGCCGATGCCATGGTGCAGGGGAATTCATCGCTGCAAGTGTTCCGCTTTGCTGAGGGATCCGATACCTCATGTGACACGCCAAAACTTCATGTGACACGTCGATAGCGCTGCGTGTGCTGAGTTTTGATTCTTGAGTTGAGGGCACCTGATGGCCACCGACTATTGGCTTCCCAACTGCAGCGAATCAGCGTGATGCAAGGCCGGCGGCATGACAAAGCAGGGCCTCGGGCGCCGCCTTGCAGGCTGCACAAGGTGCCCAAGAAGGGAGCCGAGTTCCGCACTCGCGTGCCCAAGGTAGGAGATGGCGATTGGCGCCCTCTCGGCATTGCCACAACCTCGCTATTTGGATGTGCTTCTGTGTCAAGTGTCTTCAAATCGGTCAACCACCATCGCCTCCATTGGTCGAGGGGCAGCCATGGCCTCAGTAAGCACTCCATCATCACCTCCATTGGTCGAGGGGCAGCCATGGCCTCAGTAAGCACTCCATCATCACCTCCATTGGTTCGATGAAGACTCGCAGCAACTCCTTTCAACCAAAGGGAAATGCACATCCAGCATCGAAGGCAACAGCTTGTGCTTTTGGTTCACAGTCTTTCGCAGCGCTTCCTCTCGTGGGAAAGGTTTCACAGTTGAGTAATTGCCGCTTGTGGAGCCCTCTTCCCCGGACAGTGACGCATATGTGTTGTGTCGGCCACGTGGCATCCCCATGGAATTCGTTTGTTTTGGATTACTTGAATTCAAAAAACATCTAATTGATGAGTACTACACTAGAATTTTGTCAAACCATTTTAAACAAACATCGATACCGCACTTGTCTTTGATCTGTGATTCTGTGGTTCCGGTTGGCCACCATTTTATGTGAAATCATTAAAAACTCGCGGGCTCCAGTTTGAGCATTTTTTGTGTGGAGGGGTAGTGGCGCAACTTTAAGCATGGATAACGGTGATGGTGTGTTTGCAGGGTGACAACAGCTTATGGGTAACGTTGTATGGCAGTAATTTGATGCGTGCCCGAGCGGATGCAATGCGGTCATTATCGCGGGAGAAGGAATCTGCGAAGAGCCTGCAACAAGCGAAGCAACGAGCAAAGAAGAACAGCACGGAGAAAATCACTATCGAGCTTTAGTAGGACATGTTGTAAACTTTCCTCTACAATATTTTGTGTTTCGGGTATCTATGTAGCGCGCGCGCAATGCCACATCGGTATCATGCTACTCAGCCTGGTATGGTGCTCCTATAAACCATGAATGCAACTATACACAACCCTCTTGAGAATGGATATACCTCTCATACTGAATTGATGATTAATCTTCATGCGACTTCCATGCAATGTTGTCATTTTGTAATTTCTAAGCAGCAATTAACTTTTAAAAAAACAGTTTTGCTTGTCATGATAAACACGACTACCCAATGATGAACTCTCTCCGGCCGACTGTGGTGATAATTGCGTAGGTTATGTTGACTATTGTAGGGCATATCGTATAATGTGTGTTGCGCCTAGTTAACATTGTAAACCGTGATTGACATATTTTGCGTCCGTACCGTAAAAAACACGAGGACTTAAGACCTACCTTTTTGTTTTTCGCCTCCATCGAGCCCACCAACGAAGATGCTTAAAGGAACGACTGAAAACACTCAATTCAAATTGCGTGCGCACACACGTACACGTTATCGGCGTCGCTTGCAGACGCAAAACGTGACAACGTTGATGCACATCCACTTTCGCAATTTCGACGGAATATCAGCATTGAAAGAGGTTATATGATAATGATAATCAATATCACGATGATGGAATCTGGCCGGCAGCCCTCAGGTGAGTCCCAGTACAGGCCCTGGCTAGACCCAATGCATTATCTGCCCTAGAACGGTGGAGCTGTGTCACTTTTGTCACCGTCACTAGCCGTTCGGGGTTTAGGTTTCGGTTCAGGTCAAAACCCTAACTTAGATCGATTATCGTTATTTCTAGATACACAGATAGCTCACTCAATCGTATTTCAACTCTTTGTCCAGATAATCCGTAGCGTATTCGGGATCTATCAGAACACGATTTCCGAATGAAGATGCAACTATCATCGTCGAGCATAGGTACCGGATAGCATGATGCGCCTTGACATTGAATGCCAATAACCGCCGCGTATAATATGAGCTGGCACTAGTTTTCCCTCATAGAGGCTTGTGCAGGACGCTCATGTTAGTTCATGCGATGGTGTTGTGCAATAGACATATCTAGCGGGATATATATATCCAGCACACAAAGGAAGCACTAGAGTCGGTCGGAATGTGCGAAGCCACGAGTCATATATGATAACATAATATACTGACGGGCTGGCTATCTACGCTCAGTCCTCGTCTCTAGGCCGGCATGCAATGTACAATGTCTGTAGGTACGAATAAGTCGATACGTCTCGAGTACAGTGAGTACGGATACGGAACTATGACACGTGTGTCTCATGCAGAGTCTGTGTCCACTGTCATATGTCATACTGGCATAGTCTGTAACTACTGAATATCTGTATCTCGGCACACCACCTCGGCTGAGGTGGCTACTGACTAGTACTGTATGCTGTGAAACCTAGAATCACTAACAACCGGCACTGTGACGGTCTGCCCGAGCCTCAGGGCAGAACGCGGACGTGGAGGTGCAGACCGCAGTCGTGGTGGGGCGGACCGCGGACGTGGAGGCCAAATTGTGCTGACTCTGCGGAAGACCTTCGTCAATAATGTCCGGTTCTGTCATAGCTGATATGTTGTATCTTCCTGTCTGCTGTTGAACGACTTCTATATCGCAAGATACTGTTTTAACACTGTTCAATGCAGGCTCATATGATAGTCCTGTCATTAATAGTTACTTGCAATATCGTATGATAGTACTGCATTGCCCTGTAATCAATAAATACTTCTTCGGTGCCAAAATATCATCTCAAGGCATCTGGCTCGAAGTTAGTTCATGTTACACATCACTAACAACCCGCCAGTCAGACAAACCGTCTGCTGGTGAGGTCCAAAACACGAGCAGAGTCCAAAGCACTGTAACAATGAATGATGTATGGCCGGTAAAAACTGAGAAAGCAGAGTACGCTCTAACTAACTCCTACAGCAAGGCAAAGCACCATATACTGCCCTGCGATATCTGAAGCACTATCTGTGTCCATATCTCATAATCCAGAGGTGAAGAGCAACCAGTCAAAGAGGTAGTCAATGAAAGTCTGAAGGAGTCCATGAGGTCACGGGTCATGTCTGGCCAAGCCCTCAAAGTCCAGGCCAGAAACCCCTAACTGACCGCCAGCTGTGCCACAACGCTGCCGCAGACACTCTAGAAACAGTCCATCTCCAGGACCCATCGGATCGTGGAAAATCCCCGAAATCACCGTGGCTAGTCCGCATGGGTCGGCCAAAGTGCTGTCCCTCGGGAGGTCGGGTATGCCATAGCAGCATTGAAACCCGCAGGGGGCAGACCACTCAGACCCCGGATGCCTCGCGGCAAGATCGGGAGGCCAGGACCTAACTAGAGTGTGACTGCAGCACCTAGTGGCAGCAGCGGCTCAATCAGTCAGAGGACCATATACCTCAAGCATTGCCCACACCGTTGGGGTGTGGGCGGATGATATCCATGTAGTCGGAGATCATGCTGATCATGATCTGCTGCACCTTGTCCTTGAAGCCAGCCAGGGGCTTCGTGGAGATGTCACCCAGATTCCGTGTTGTGTTGATGTAGATTGGGGACAAGAATTCAGCCCGAACCCAGCCCCACACACAGTGAAAACGGACCACTACGTGCTTGACCTTAGGCGAGAGCATGGCATTCCCGATGATAGAGGAGCAGGCCGTGTTGTCAATCATGACACACGCCGGCAGCTCCACCCTGTGAATGAAGGGTGCAGTACCCTCCTACATACGGGACCGAGTAGCATGGAAATGCACCGGCCCCTGACAATATCCAGTACCATCTGTGGGCACAGAGTCGGCATGCGGTAGAGCATGCAGCCGGCTCTCCGCAGACGGCATAGGCGAGGTGTCACGAGGAAGCAGAGGGGAGGGAGGGCCAAGCTGATCGACCCCCAGGGCGTGGTCCTCGAAGAACCGAGCCGCCCGCTGCATCCAGTCTGAGTCTGATGCTGGGTACGAAGTAGCGGTGGCACAAGCCGACACAGGCTCCTGCTGCGCTATTCTGATAGACCCGAACATCTCCACCAGCATGTGGAGCACGGACATAGCCCGCTGCCCAACCACCGAAGCTACAACATACTCAGATCCAGTAGAAGACATCTCAGCATCGGTCTGGCGGGTACACGCCTGGCAGTGTATGAGGAGTCCGTTGACAAAGATGACACCCCCGGTGTAAGACAAACATTCGTTGACCCGGTCACGGGCATGGTCAGCATCAGAGTACACCTGCACCGTGAGCACTGACAGAGGCACCCGAATGTGCTCGTAAATGATACGGTAGTGCTGGGTGTGGTGTAGATACTGTGCCACCCTCTGCAGTGCCGCCCAGGACTGCTCTGAAGGACAGGAGCTGAACTGAGCCAGATAGATGACCGAGTAGTATATATCAGGACGAGTACACCGTGCAATCCAGAGCAATGAGCCAAGCAGAGACAGGTAGGGTGTGACAAGGGCGGTGTCTGGGTCCTCAGGCTTCTGAATAATCAGGTTCACGTCCATCGGAGAGTTATAGGTTTTTTGCGGGAGCTTGGATTTGGTGACTAGCTCCTTGATCTGCCTGGACTGAGACAGGTAAACCCCCCGAGTGTCATAATCCACTGTGAGCTGAAGAACTGAGGATATACGGCCCAAGTTCTTAGCCTTAAAGGCAGAACTGAAAGCCTGCCAGAACACCTGCTGGAAGTCGGGGTCACAGACCAGTCCAAAGTCATCCACACAGATCGCAAGAAACACCACACAAAAGTGGCTGTAACTATGAAATATAAGCACGGGTCATGTGTGGACTGGGTGAGGTGCCGCCCCTGATAGGTGAAGCCGACAAGGAATTTGTGTGCCAGCTTCTGCCAGGAGGCACCAGATGTCCGCAGACCATATAAGGCATATGACAGCTTGGCATATCTGTATCTGCCCTGGTAGAGATAGCCAGTCGGGGACCGTATAATTATAGACTGGCTACCCACAGTTTACCCACCAATTTACCTTTTAGACCTTCGACATCGCACGCAACAACCGCGACTTCGACTCTCTGGCCAGCAGCACCTCTACTGCCGGAGAAATAGTTTACCGCACGACTATTTTGACCTCACCGGCGGTTTCCTCGTGACATTTGACCCCAATTTCACTTTTACATCGCTCGATTTAGTTAATTTTACGGAAAGTTACGTTGACACCAAGAACCCAAACGCGCTCTCGACTATCTGGCCAGCAGCACCGCTCCTGGCGGGAAAAAGGTTTACCGCACGACGTTTTTGACTTCACCGACGTTTTCCCCGCGAGAATCTACCCCAATTTGACCCTTTCATCGTTTGATTTGCTTGATTTTGCGAGAAGTTCGCTTTTCGCTTGGGAACCCTAATTTTGGGTTCGCAGATTTTGCAGTCAGCAGTCAGTGGTCAGCGACCATGTCCACTGGACCTCAGCGTGCGCGTATGGCCGCTGTTCGTTCAGCGTTGAACTCCTTTCGAGTACATCGGCAACATTCTACCATTGGCTATGGTGTGGTGGTGTCTGGTGGTGTTTGCGCACCAGACACCAAGCTCGAGTCCATCGCGTTCACCATCGACAACGAGTGCTTTGACTCTTTCGACCTCATCCCTCCACTTCCCTCACCTTCACCTTATGCGCTCCCTGGTCACCATCTGGTGGTGTCTGGTGGTGCTGTCACGCACACTTCACCCTTCACCATCGTCCCTTTCGAGCCTTTTCCCATGCGCTCAACCACATCCCTTCACCGCATTTTTCACCTTCGCCCTCCTCACCCCCTCCTCATCGACGCACTTGCTCTGGTGGTGCTGCACCACTTTTGGCCTTGGCACCGCACGGGCGTTGGGTGATCCCGGGACAATTTGAGAAACCCTAGATCGGAAGCTGTGGGATGGACGACTATATCTGTGCCAGCGCAGGCAGATGCCACACTAGCTGAGCTGAAAAAGGCTCCTTAGGGTTACAGATGTAGATGGCCGGCAGGCCTAGGATAACAGTGTGTACATTGTACCGTGGCACTCCTCTCCTTCGGGAGGAGGTGGTGTCATGGAGAGACTGATTTCACCCCCCACCATAAGGTGGGGGTCTGTCTCCTGCTTTCCCCCCTCGGAGTGCAGTGCATGTGTCACTGCCGTGACTTGCCGTTCTGCTCCGTCCGTCTCCGATAGCACAAAACCCTCAATTATGTTTTATGATCTATCTTAGACTTCCGAGAGTTTCACTGCCTGTGCCTGTCTGACCCGCATATATATATATATATATATTCATTATATATATATATCCTCCGACCCGATATCACACTCCACGTGAGCCTGCGATGCCCCGTAAAGCACTTCGCCCCGGAGAGCATTTCTCCGCGCTACGTGAACAATGGACTCGCCAAGTTCCCCCCAATGCATCTGATGACCAGTTCGTGCAGGCGTCCGCAAGTACACCCCGTGCGGCCGCGGGTCACCGTGGGCTTTCCCTCCAACGACACGAACGACCGGTGGCCAAAACGCGTGCGCCACGACTAGCCCGAATGGCCATGTGTCACCCAGCACCTCACCCAGTACCCTTGGCACCACAGCGTGGTCCGGTGAATATTGCCACCTCCGCACCATCAAGTCCGGCGGTACTACTTGCTGCCGATACCGTTGGTTGTCCGGAGGGTTTCCGATTGGGTCAACATTTCGAGGAGCACACGAAGAAGTTTCGAGTTAGCCAATGGGCGGAAACCACTGTGGCGTGCGTGAATGATGCAAGGTGAGTGATTTCGTTTTTTCAAGGACCCTTTGAAAGATAGTGCCCTAACTTTCATTTGGACTCTTGAATCACAATCGTCCATTTGGACCTTCGCAGGACTGTCGCACACATATGATGCCGTTAGCATGTTAAACACTATGTAACGACGTACTAACGACATCTTAACTGCACTCTAACGTGGCAGGTGCCAAACGGAAGACATGATGCGTGCTCTTTGTCACGCAACCGCTTGTAGATCGTTGGAAGCGCGTAAGTGGAGAAACGTCGGCATGGTTCAGATTTACACTTGTCGCCATCGCAAGGACGAACCAACTTGCATGACTCCCCGCGACTTTCATCGTTGCGCCCAAGACATGCTAACGACCCTACGGTACCCGTCATGGTTGCCGATCCCGTCCATTTTGGAAGAAGAACCGGGCAAGGTAATGTACGCCGACCGCGTATTTCCCATAAAATTACGGACACGTGGCGTGCGACATTGTCTCATGTCCATTGCCACTGCAATCATGCTCATTGTCGCAGCCTCCATCGATAACACCACCCCTCTCTCGATATTGATACGAGATGTCGACGACTCCCCGCCGCCCGCCTCGCCTTCACCGCGCCCCGAGCCGATGGCCGACCCCACCGATGACGACACCACCCCTCCTTCCTCCTTGATACGAGACGTCCACGACTCCCCGCCGCCCGCCTCGCCTTCGCCACGCCCCGAGCCGATGGCCGACCCCACCGATGACGACGCCCGTCCCTCGTCATTGATAGAGGACCGCGTTGACGTGGTAAGCATCGTGGAATCCATTGAGGACGACGGCGACTCTTCAGTCGCCACGCTTTTGCCACACCCCGGACGTCGCCCATGGACGTCGGTGCATACATACGCTGCGTGCCTAGTATGCAAGATTTGGGGGACATGGTCAACATTAATGCACAAAATGGTGTACCTCTTCAGCAAGCAAAATCCGCCAGGTATGCTAGTAGCACGTCGTTAGGTTGGCGTTAGGATGTACTTAAAAGCCTAAAGGCGTGCTAACTGTATAATGCATGTGGTGTAAATGAGTGTTTGCTGATTACTTTGTTTTCTCTTCGGTCTAGGCACTCCACCGTTGCGCACGGACGCCGAGTACAAGCGTCATGCCGCAATGCATGAAGATCTGCGAGATAGCGGAGACCCCGAACTTTCGGGAGCGACCTTGGAGGAGAGCATGCGGAATACGGACGTCAAGTTCTTGAGCGTTTTTACTCGGTTTTTACTCGGGGGTACTAACGGCATACTCAGTTCAAATAATGTGACGCAGGTAAGGAGGTATTGATGTACAAGATGAATCACGGACCTTTCGCGATTCCACCCCGCCCTGACAGAAGGTCTACCACGAAGCGATGCTTGGAGACAGCGCGCAGTTTTTTTGAAGAGCATAAGGACGGTGGAAAGATGGGGGCGTGGCCACAAACGATTGTTGCAAACTACCGCCGATAAGAAAGCCGCCAAGCACATTCGGGCTCACGGCGGCTTGAAGCTCGTGCAAAACGGTATCTTGTCGACAGTCTGCGCTTGGCCACGAGATGAAGGGCAGCCCGCCAATCGATTGGCCAAGCTAGTGGGCAAATTGACCACGATCGTGCGGGAGATCACGACGACACAAGTGCGTCCTAAGGTAAACGATTAGGATGTGGTTAGTATGTTATTACGATGCCGTTAACATGCTTCGTACATCATACGGGCCCTAACGAATTGCTGCGTACGTGCATGATATGGAGCCACTCGCACAAGAAATCAAGTCATTTTTCGAGGAGTTGGAGGCGACCGGGCCAGCGTATGCTTGGTGTGTGATTAACACTCATATGTATTCTCACTTCGTCCAACAGCTTGAGAAGTATGGTCCCATGCGGGAGGTATGGATGTACGCCTTCGAGTCCTTGAACGGTCACATCAAAAGCCTAGCGAGGAGCAACTCCCTACCCGTTCCAACCATAATGAACTGCATCAAGCGGGTGAAGGTGTTGCATTTGGTGCGTGGGTTAATCACTTTCATTTCGGAAGACCACTCCACCCGGATGCCGGCGGCCGTGACCATGGGGAGCCGCGGGGCAATTGCGGTTGAGGTATCGGCTAGGGGGGAACGTGTGGTCTTGCGAGATGATGACATTAAGGCCTTGAAGGTTTGGATGCAGACTGAATTGCCGGCTTATCGAGAGCTGGTGGAGAAGTGGGAGAAGTATGTGGAAGACGCGCGCAGGTGATTTGTGGCCCCATTCCCCGAGCGGTTGTTTATGCCCTTATGACGCCGGTATTGCATATTTAGGACGCGTCTAACGTACTAACGGTATCGTATCGCTGTGCATAGTTGGAATGCACGGATGCGACTGCGAAACAAGCTGTACCGGAACGCGGTGTGTGCAAGGGAGGGCAAACCTGAGCACATACGCGAGCCCCCATTTGGAGCGTACGCGGATCCTACGGAATGGTTGGGCCGAAAGTTCACCAAGTACGAGATGTTGCTCATGGCGGGGCCGACACCGGTTCGCTATAACTTCACGCACGTCAAGATCGGCGACGCTGATTACCGCACGGCTACGACCGATCGGAACAAGCGCACCGTACACAGCTACTTTCGCACTTTCTTCGCGAGTGAGGAAGTGGACGAGCACGGTGAGCCAAAAACCGTGGCAAGGTGATGAAGGAGCGCGCAGTATTCTACCTTTAATATGTCTTTAGGATGTCGTTATGACTCGATTAGGATGAGCATAATGTGCTAACGACATACTGACTTAGCTGTTTACACAATCGTGGGCTTGGTGATATGTAGGCACGGCCGTATTACGAGAATATTGCGGGTGGAGATTGCAGGAAAGGTCTACATCTTACTGACTGAAATGCGATCGATTGGTTCACTAAGCCGACCGATGAACATATCAAGGAGTTCCGTCGACGTCACTCCATTCTCGGCCCGGATAACTTGACCAAGACGGTCTATACCTTCAAGCCGCACGTAGACCGTGCGGCCTTTGACAACATGGAGCCATTCATATTAGCCAATAGAGTAGAACAACAGGTTGTTATTGTACCACATCCGTGCATGGAGACCGCGG
>LGRX02002272.1:0-93994 GCA_001247695.2 Cymbomonas tetramitiformis
CAGTTGGGCAGTCACAGCAGCAGCGCTTTTCCAGAAATAAAAGATGCGCACAAAGGGCATTCAGAGCAGCAGCGCTTTTCCAGAAATAAAAGATGCGCACAAAAGGGAATTAACAGCAGCAACACGAGTTGGGCAATCTCAGCAGCAACACGAGTTGTGCAATCTCAGCAACAAAGGGCAGTCACAGCAGCAGCGCCCCGCGGTCTTATTGATGCCGCCGCGGGGAAAGGGTACCTGCAACTTTCAGTTTAAGCATACAGCAGAGGTTCTTGGGGCCGCTCCCATGGGTTCTTAGGTCCCACTCCTTCACAAGCGTTTCACGGGACGGTGCCCGCCGGTTCTAGGGTCCGGATTCCCTTGTCGGTGAGGGGTTCGAGGTTGGCATGCACTACATTCAAACAGGCGGGGTGCAAAAGTTGACAGAGCGTACCCTTATCCGTCGCGTTTGTCGAAGCGTAGGAACCTGCGAGTGCACAGAATTGCATAAAAAATCTTACAGCGAGGCAGGGTTCGTTAACGAACACACGCAAAAAAAGAATGCATGCACGCTGCGCAGCCGGGGCGCACTTGGTCAGAATTATGTCGTAGAAGTTGTTGCTGAGGAATTTTGTGGCAGGCTATCGTACCATGCGTGGGCCCACACGCGGCACGCCGCCATCGGTATCGTCGAATTCAAAATGAGCGGGCAACCAGAACGGCATTTTGAACGAATAGTATTGGCGTCGTCCGCTAATTCCACGAAACTGTGAACACCCGATTATGGCCAATCATGCGCCCATCTACACGTTCAATGAACCTGCTACCTTAATTGTATGAAAAAGTGACGATTAGAGTCTAGGAAATATTCGGATCTGACGCCCACGGTATTCAATTTTCAATCGAACGACAACCTGATTTTTGGTTGGAATCTAGGAATCTTTCGAGAAATAGGTACCTATGTAGAGTTCAGTGATTCAGTCTGTCTTGTGTCTCAGCATTTAATCGCGGTTTTTTCTTTGAACGTAGTTGCGGCCCCCCTCGCGCCTGGCAAAGCCTAACGTGAGCACGTCACCGGAGCGAGGGGGGCTATTAACACAGTAAACAACCTTAACACTCGTAGGACTATAGGGTAACCTATACATAAACTTTTGAAACTATTTTAAGTAGCTTTTAGAGTCGAGTTGAAAACGCGTACAACCCAACGCAGGAATCTCAGTCCATAACAACGGGTGGAGGAGCCATCGTACAAAAGAGACGTATATATGGTACGCGGGGCTCGGCGTATTCATGGACGAATGATCGTATTTTCGAACCCCACGATTAATCGCGATTTCCAGGACCCAGGTTGTGACACGACATGGCGTCCACTTCAGCATAGACCAAAAGGAAATACCAGCGTGCTATTCCAACAAAAAAATGAGGAGCTTCGATAACAAATATAGCATACTTGTACGAGATGGTATCGCCTTAAAATATACTCGGAAGAACAAAATATATCAAATACAACTAAATACTTGGATGCCTAAGCATGAAAGCTAAAGGAGAACTAGAAAGAGCTGACCAGCAAGTAAAGTTATTTATTAGTACCTCACTTTATACTCTACTTTATTTATATGTGTTCTTACGACCTGGAGCATACTAGTGAGCCACGTGTGATTCTGAGCTGATCTACAATATGAGACCAGAAGAGTGAAATAATCTTGACCAGTATTGCGCAAGGGTTCCGTGTAGAGGTCTATGAGAATTGTAAATCAAAACTCGTCACCGAAACGTCGTGTCTTGCTTTTACTTTGTTATGTAGTCAAGACCACTTGTGAGATTAAATTGTTTTTTAGATCCTTTGCTTCTATGGCTCTCAAAGGAAAGGCACATCGAGTATAAAGTAAGATCTTGGGTGGAAGGGCATGGGTGAAGGGCGAAGATCACTGAAAGCATCTCGTGGAGCACCAAGCACTGCAGTAGTATCAATCCCTTAGCATATTATTCTCCGTGCATCTATGGCATTCAAACTACATCTGAAAATATAAGTAAATGGTCAGACATTTGGGCAGAAGTATGCGTTCATAAGATGTATAACAAAGAGCTACGCACACGGGTTTTGATAGCCAAGACTCCTTTCTTTGAAGGAGCCACCGCTTCTGCCAAACCAAAATGGAAAAGCACATGCACGGCACTTCGACGATCTTCCGGCCTGCAAGGATCAAAGTCAAGCAAACAAGGAAACGTGTCGCCCTCAAGAGCTCATCTTTAAGATATAAGGCGTCATCTATCACATACCGCAAAAGGTAAAAGGCTTCGATCAGCTGTGCCTGCTCTTCTCCGTCTTGCAGCGCACAAAGCTACGTCTCGCTAGAGGGTGCAGGCAACTAGACCGTGCCGTCCAGTTTTCCTGCTATGTAAGAGCACAAATTTGACACAGTTTTGGCCGAACAATCGTTTGTCCCCAGTACCGTGACAGAACTTTTTGTTTGGCAAAGCGTTCGTACACGTTCAACGAAACTGGTGTTTAAATCTATAAAAAATATTGCTACGCAATGCGCCGCGGCCAAAAATAATTCAAGTATGTTATTCAAATCTCGTAATTTAAATTCTCACAAAACTTTAAGCTAGACAATACAAGAAGCTCAACAGCCAGGGCTCAAGAACTGACCACATATGGCCCTTGCAGATTAGGAGGTTATTTAGGCACACGCCCTAGAGCTCGAGCAATAGCGGGTGTTATGGCTACAGTGAAGAGAAACCTTAAGGGTTCGGTGATTTTTGCGCACAACCAAGCTATAGCGAAAGAACCTGCTTTGGCATCGACTTTCTCCAAGGGCACTGGAATACCCCGAGTTTTCATCCAGTCAATGGAGTCTTGTAAAAGTTGCAATGGGTTGAATGTAGAGTTTTCATCGAATCCCCCTTTGCTCATTTGATAGTCTACTACTAAGTACAAACTCCCAAGCGTAGTCAAGTACACACCAAGATATGTGACCAAGCCAACGGATCCGTATGTTTTTATGAGCTGCCCAATGTGAGATGCCTTGCTGGCGCCATTTGGTGCAGCGGTATCTGTTGGGTTTTTCGTGCACAAGCTTCTGAATTGCTCCCATGTTCTCAGTCTATCTTGCCTTTGTGTAAGCAAACTCGACTGCTCTTTCCTGATTGACATCAACGCAGCCCCCCCAGGCGTCTGGGGTTGGCGTTGAGCTACGTTGACACAACCCGTAAGGATTGAAACTGATGTTGAGTAAGTGATTTTCGAAGATGCCAAACTGTCGATATTTTTTGCCATGGTTAGTGAGGAAAAAGCGCCTGCTCGGAGCAAGCGCAAAGCCATCTTACTTGCAAGTCCTTAAAGCGCACTTACAGTGCAATAAAATACAATACCCAAAGGTCGGTCGCCCGATTCAGCTCTCAAACGATTTATCGGCCCCCGATTATAGAGGTTTAGTAAGGAAAAGGCGAAGTTTGATGCCTGTGCAGTTCGCAAAGCTTGTTATGTGGCACAGCAAAGGATGTGTCGTCAAAACAGCTTCGGAATATTTTCCGAAGGGGTGCTCTCACCAATCGATGGTGGAGCGTCAGCAGAGATCGAGTGTATCAGTGTTCTGTTGTCAGTGTCACCTACTGTACTCGCTACAGGCGCAGGCGCGTAGGACCCTCGCCTCCCTCACCCCGGTGACATCAAATCCCCACCCCCACCCTGAGCTGGCCCCACAGAGGGTCGCGACTACTCTGATTGGGCTCGAGTATCACAAAATTAGTTAACGCTGGACATCGGTCGGCGAAGGGGGGTGGGGGTGTGGTTCGGGCAGGTACGGTTGTGCGGAGGAGAAGGAGATGGTCGGTCATGTATAGTGCGCGGAGATTCATTAGTTGCTAGCTATAGTTATTACCGACTCTGGCTTGCCAGAGGTTACGAGCTTCGGCCGCTGCGCGGCCGATCGCGCGATTCTCGACAGACAACAATGGAAAGCAGCTCGTAACCTAATAGATAGTTTGAAACACATACAGGGTAGAATATTCTGTATATCAGTGTTTTATAACTATGGTTGTAAGCAAAAATATGAGGCTGAAACCGTGAGATATGTGACTGTAAAAGATATAACATATGAGAGTAAGAGAGTCTAAGTAGCTTATGCTACGTGCGCTTTGCAAGGCTGTACGAGTACGGCTACGGTAATGCTCGAGTACTCTAACACGTGGCTCGCGGTCTCTATCGCTGTGACTCGCGGTCTCTATCGTTGTGACTCGCGGTTTCGAGCCGAATAATGCGGTCATCTGTCACGTGCATCGAGGAATGTCATACAGGGGGCAGTACTGGATATCTAGTCCCCCGTGACACCACCACATTCTGTAGATGTGGGTGGCAGTGGCATGATAATGAAAAACAAGCAATATCAATATACTCGGAGACGGAGCAAGCAAAGATACAGGCATTTGCATTGGCAAGAACTGGTCCTACTGGTGCCTCCGGGTCTTTAGAAATAGACATGCTCGCAGAGGCCCACCTTCCCTCGCCTCGGGTCACCCTATCAAGTTCTGCCGTTGCAGTGATGCTAAGACAATCTCGTCCTGCCGTTGTTGTTGTTGTTGTAGTTGCTGCTGCTCGGCATGTAGCTTTTGTGTTGCAGCTGCTCGTAGTCTCTCCTTCAGCTTAACACCCCGGTCCTTAATATCCAAGAGGCGAGCAGTGAACTTGTCGATAATGGGAACCCCGTGTTTTGTGGTAGGAAGGGCTTTAGTGAAAATGTCAGCCTGATTGTCATCGGTCGGAATCGCCAGACCGGGATAAACTTCCTGAGGGGCCCCTGACACCAGTTCCTAACCGCGTGGTACCGAACCGCAATGTGTTTGAGCTTAGTAGAGAGTGCCCGCTGAGTGACCAAAGTCTGAACTGCTGAGTTATCTACATTGATGGTGATGGGCTCAGCTGAGGGGAAGAACTCTGTCAGTGTGTTGTAGATGGCCAGGGCGGAGGTGCAGGCTTCTGACATGGCAACATACTCTGCCTCTGTAGAGTGAAGGGCAGTGCATGATTTCTGCTTCTTTGACCACCAGTCAATGAGCATACCGTGAAAGTAGAGACAGTAGCCGGAAACTGAGTTCCGTGTGGCGGTGTCTCCTGCATGGTCTGAGTCACAGAACGCTGTGAGCTGGGGTGCTGTAGAGTCAATAGCCATAGCAAGTGTGTAGTCTCTGGTGGAGTAGGCATAGTGAAGGATCCGCTTGGCAACGGTGAGGGCCTCAACTGTGGGCTGGTGGCAGAACTGAGCCAGATACGTGACGTGGTAGTATATGTCGGGTCTGACTGTCCTGGCTAACCAGAGCAGAGAGTAGATCAAGGATCTGAGGGGTGTCTCAATGGACCTGTCAATGGCATCAGGTGGGGGAATGGGGAGGGAGAGACCCTCTGTCATCGGTGATCGAGGTGCCTGCTTATCCGTGTCTATGCTGAACTTAGCACACAGATCAGTGATGCTCCGCTCGTGTGAAAGCTCAATCCTGGTCGGGTATGATTTGCTGGATTCAGTGACCCGTAGGTCATAACTATTCTGACTCCCGTTAGCTGTACCAGTACTCGTACAGTACTAGGTGACAGATCCCTAGGTCACAGACACCTTATATTCGTTTATCTCTATAATCAGTTTACACTTGTATGAAAACTATTCAGTGACCGCCCCGATATAATACGTTATATTATATCTCACAGGTTATGGGGTATTACCCCGCTTTTATCACTGCTGACTTTGCCATGATTGGCTAAGCTTTTCCGCTTGGCGGGGCGTTGGGGCCTCGCGAGATGTTGAATTGGCCACTTTAGGGCGCGCGGTTTGCGCTATGTTGCGGTGAGATTACGAGTTGGGATTTTCGGCAACTTCTTCGAGTGTCCGCGTTGGATTTTGTTTTAGACTGGGCTTGATCACCCTTGTCAACAACTCCTTGGCCGCCGCGTATTCGACTCCGTTGATTTCGTTCGACCCCTTCTTCTCCTCACTCCGCAACTGCATTACGGTCGCCCGCCACCTCACAATTTGACACTCGCCTTTTCCCCAACCCCCCTCCTATAGGAATTTATTCTGATGACTTCATCCTCAGTTGGAACACCGGCCATGGGCGCTAGGATGCGCCTAGATTCAATTTTTGCTAGGAACGTGGGTGCTCGCTACAAGAGCACCCCGCAGTCAGCGAATGTCGCACTCGCTGCTGCTGACAGGACGCGCAGCAATGCCGTTTTGTAATCGTCTTGGGACGTTGACGTTGTGAAGCGTGTTGCGAAGGACACCTTAGGTACTAAGGCGTCCTCGTTTTCCGGAAGTGAACCTCATCGACAACTTCTTTGGGATTCCTTGGTTACTGCCTTGGAAGCATCGTTTGTCAACAAGGACAACGCCAACGAGGACATCTTTGACCTCGTGGACGTCACCAAGGAGGTTCACCCGATCTTCAACGACATTTTACTTCATGCGTTGGTCTCTTTGACAACGCCACACTCTCCAGCTCGAAGGTGGGTTGACGCTTCCGCTCGGATCTCTCCGCGCGACGGTAAGCGTGCTCTCCTAGAGATCACCAAGCGGCTGCTGCCGCCTGGGCATCGGCCGCTCCGCCATCACGAGGAGCTCTTAGGCATTTCTTTTGGGTCGTCTAATGACCCTGAGCCCTTGGTTGCCCAATTTGACGAATGTCTTAAAGCTATCGCGGCTAGCGGAGCGGGTCCCCTGGATGACGAAGCAGCCAAAAGGCAGCTACTGGCAGCGCTGGACGCTGACTTTTACAAGGAGGTGATTACCCCGCTCCGCCTGGACACCGAGTTGGCGAAGGTGAGCATCGAGGAGGTATACACTCACGTTCTAGAGGTGTGGTGGAGTGCGAACCCTAATGGCCCTCCCACCCGCCCCAAGACAGCCGCGCCTGTCCCGACGCACACGCCTCTCGGATTGGCTTACGCAGGTGACGGACAGGGTGACATCTCGGACTTCCTTGAGGAGTTCGCTCGTATCATTGGTGAGGCCTCTACCCTACTCACCTCCCTCCGTCATGACGAGCGCGGGATTGCACCCGACACACCGCCGCCACGGAGTGATTTTCACCGTAAGCATGGGGGCGGTGGTGTAAAATTCCCGCCGTCCAAGTGGCGCGACGAACGAAACCGTCGGACCGACGGTAAGTTTCACGGACGCAATCGTCACGTGGGTTGGAAGCAACGCTTCGCGGCATCCCCGCTCCCGAAGGGCGGGAATTGGCCTCAAGGCATGAAGCCGCAGGGTGCTAGGAGCATTTCTTTTCACTCCGCATCCTCGGCCTTCGTTCAGGAGTGCCCCCTCTGCCCTGGGCACTTTCACGACACTGCACGTTGCCCTGAGGTGTGTGGTTCGTGCGATGTGGACCTACGGGATGCCGCCATGGACCTAGACGAGGTGGTTTCGGCCTTCCAGACGGCCTTCGACAACGAGAACGACGAGGAATTCGCCGACCTGTGCCACGAGCACGACCAGCCACTGGTGCGTACCGATCCTGAGCCCTTCACCTATCCGGTGCGGCACGACGTGGGATTGCGTGCCCACTATGCGGGCTTGGTTCATGGTGCTTCGGGCGACGGCATGCAAGGTGTGCTATCAGATGCACGGGGCGTCCTCGAGTCCCTGCGGTCTGCGGCTACGGCTGCACAAGTCGGTGGTGCTGCCACAACTGGTAAGCAACCACCGCTGCACATCGGCACTTTGCCTGTGCCGCAGGTGGTGTGCGATGCGCCACCACCTGCCAATCACGAGGTCAACACGGGGCTTTACCCTGTTTCGGCATCGGACCCCGCTTCTTTCGGTTCTCCTTTCGAGGAACCTCTACGAGTGTCTTTTATGGACCGAGTGATGCCCGGATGCCCTGACCCTTCCCTTCATTTGTGTTCGATTGAGCCTTCTCACGGCTCGATTCACCCGGGAGAGCTTTCCGTGATCGACGATGACGACGGCTCCGACAGCTATTCCTTTTCCGGAGACGAGATTCCCTCGGCCCCACCGGCTACACGGTCACGTGTCGGTGTGGCAAAATCGCCGAGAGTCTTCTCTCTTGCATCTCTAGCCCTGCCCGCACTCATGTGTCTTGCATGTGTGTCAGCGGTTCAGGGTTCGGTGGTGCTCGATCGAGCCCCTGAATTCACCGCAGCGGTACATCCCACTGGGGTGACCGCCAACAGTCTGTCAGACTTGCCGTGCTGTTTTACTTCCGTCATTTCTTTTCCTTCTGTGGTTTCGACAGGTTTGGATTCTGATTTTCAATTTTCGGAATTCCTAAATTTGCTCTACGAGTCTTTTCCTGCTTCTGGTTTCTGGTCTTGGCTTCTGGATTCTGGTTTTGGCTTCTGGTTCTGGACACTAGTCTCTGGGCTCTGGTTCTGGATTATGGCTTCTGGACTCTGGTTCTGGTTGAACTTCTTTGACACTGACAACTTCTTCAGCTCTGGTGAACTCTGCAACTTTGTAGACCACTTTCAAAGTGGCTGAGTATCTGCAAGATTGAGCTGTAGGAACTTAGCTTGTTAGCAGTTACCTAGCAGCAGTTTTAGGAAGGGACCGCCCTGGCTAAAGCACAGGCCTCCCTCTAGCAGTTTCCAGCTCTTAGCTGTTTGTTGTTTCGGAACAATTTGCTTTGTCTGTGCTCCGCTCTCTGCCACCTGTAACAGCACTATGTACAGTCACAGGGTGGTGTGCTGGATTCAGTGACCCGTAGGTCATAACTATTCTGACTCCCGTTAGTTGTACCAGTACTCGTACAGTACTAGGTGACAGATCCCTAGGTCACAGACACCTTATATTCGTTTATCTCTATAATCAGTTTACACTTGTATGAAAACTATTCAGTGACCGCCCCGATATAATACGTTATATTATATCTCACATGATTCTCCTATAGGAAGTGTCTCAGTCTGGAAATTAACCTTGAGCTGGAGGAACTGGTTGAGGACACCAGAGTAGGTGGCCTGGAATGTGGACATGATGTCAGTGTGAAACCGGGCTCTGGACCGCTCATCGGCAAACGCCACAATGAAGTCATCAACGTAGATGAGGACTATGAAGAGCTGACCGTCAATCCAGCCGATGTACAGGCACTCGTCATATGTGGACCTGCTGAGTGCAGGGTAGCGGTCTGTCATGAACCTGTGTGCGGTCTCTGACCAAAGTCTGCCTGAGGTCCGATGTCCGTAGAGTGCCTTCTTCATATAGGCACCTACATATCCTAGGGGATGGACACACCCCTTCGGAAACCTGGCATAGTACCGCTCATCCTCGGGTATTAGAGCCTGGAGGAATGTCAGGGTCATGACCGATGACATATGTGTCATACATGTCATACGTGTCATACTTGTGAGACATGTCATACCATACAGGGTCATGACCGATGACATATGTGTCACACATGTCATACGTGTCATACATGTCTGACATGTCATACCATGTCATGTCATGTCATGTCGAGTCATGTCATATATTATAATGATAGTCGTCAGTACGGTCGACTATGACTGTACATGTCGTCAGGTGATAAGTCACATCATCTGTCATTATTCAAGGAAAGACTTGAATGACATCTGTCATCGAGAGTTCGTACGTCGAACTCGAAGATGGCAAAGCAAGATACATCTTGAAGTAACAAACAAGAACCATCTTTGCTTTAAGCATGTGCGGAACACGCATGCGCAGTATGAACGAACTATTCGTTCTTACGATACTGGTCGTTCAACCAACGTCTCGGGTTCACAACCCAATGGCGGTACCATCTATGCGATGGGAGACGTATGGTATAGATGAGCGAAGCGTTGTGCTTCAGCAGTATCTTCACACAGAAGTTCTGCAACTCATCCCGCTATTATCTGACGCTTGTGTTTGCCGTTCTACAACACAGCGCATATTTGTATTTTGTATGATATATTGAGGGCTTACTTATCTAGCCCTAACAGTGCCCATGCAACAGCTGGTAACTGTTGGGCACAGTCCATTCGTCATTCCACATATCATCGCTGGAGCAACAACAACAAGTACATTGCATAATGACAATTGATACAGATTTGATCAGTTCAAAATGCATGTAACTCTTTCAGAGCAGTAACTATATTGACATCTGATAGAAGTTGTTGAGGACAAGCACACACATACAAATGTGTTGTGTCAAACTGCTTTGATTATATAATCAAGCAATGTCCTGATATGTTTAAAATAAGAGATATCATTTTGATAAATCTTAGAGCACAGTCATATGCTCAAAACATATCATAGATTGATAAATTATCACTGAAGTGGATAATCCGCTTGTAGTTGATAAATCTATATATCATCAGGAAGTACATTTACTGCCATGGGTTTAAATCAGTAAAACCCAGAAATGTGATCAACCTCAGATGTTGATATGCAGAATAATTCACTTTTATGCCATGAAATTTGTCATGTGCAAAGGTAAAGTGATATGCAGTGCTTCTGTACTTTGCAGTCCACACACACACAGAGATATGTATATATATATATAGCCAAAAACGGCCAAAATGGGTAAAATCCGTTTGCGATAGATTTGAAAATTGAAAATCGGACCCTATTTTATTTGATAATATGATTTTATACCTATTGAGGTATGAGAAAATCATAATGACAATAGTCATATCTCGTGTAACACCCTAGATAGCAGGTGTGGAATATGTAGGGGTATACATATTGGCTGTAACACTAAATACGTCAAAATGTTGTACGTGTAATTTTTTGAAAATTTCGGATTGATTTTTTTGCTAATATGAATATTTAGCTATCAATAAACAATCCCTGATTTATGCAGCATGTGTAACACCATGTAACACCCTAAAAATTGAATGTGTGTGTCAGGGGTGTAACATACCTCCTGAAAACCACGTAACATTCAGTATGGTATTAAATGCAGTTTTGCTTAAAAATGCTTGCAAAATATTTATACTGCTTTATTTTTACCTATTTTAGGGTTACTGATACCATGTAACACCCTAATCACATTATTGGGAATATGGGCCACTGTAACCTTACATGCCCTAAAATGCCACTATATATTCGATAAACTTCGTGTTTGGCATAAGTATATCATACTGTAATCGACACAGACGTGATGATATATCGGGCAACAACCCTAAAACTGTAACAGATGCTTCCTATATGGAATGCATGCTATTTATGAGGTACAGGCAATTGACAATTGCCTTATATCACACACTTCCTTGAGGGGGGGAAGAAGGTGGATATATATATATACCTACCTCATTATTATGTACAAATGTACTACATGTATGTAAACATACAGATATGCCATATATATATATAAATCACACACACTCAGTTAGTCGATTAGCTGAAGGTATTTTTGTGCTGTGTTTTGTTTTTAGATGGTTGCACTCGAAGAGGAAGAGCCAGAGATTCCTAATATCAACCCAGATCCATCGACATGGTTTTTCGACATTCTTGGTTCATATGATGCATTCAGCCGGTTTAAAGTCCCGAAATGGATCGCTGGTTATGACGACACACAAACCAGATATTACCAGATAGGCTACTACGACAACATCAGTCGTATGAAGCCAGACATGAGCCGATTTAGGGATCCAGCCAATGAGCCTCATGAACCAGAAACCGAGTACACAGAAGATAATCCTCCGATGGTTTTTACAGATCCAGATACAGATTCAGTCCCAGCACCAGCTCCACCTAATTTGGTCCCAAAGGTGAAAATGACACCACCTAGGGAATTCAAATCAGGACAAGACGCGGAAGTCTGGTTGGACACGGTGGACCGATATTTCCAGTTCACCTATCCAGGAGTTAAGGATAAGGACTTGGTTACAGTGTTTCTGACTCTTATTCAGAACAACGACAGACACTATTTTCAGGTCTTGGCACAACAGCCAAATGCCACCTATGAAATGGTCAGACGGACATTCCTCAGACAATTTGGTAATCCTCACAAGAGATCAGTAGCCAAGAAACACCTTATGGCACTGTCTCAAGGAACCCAAACCTTTTCAGATTATTTGCGCACATTCACATCACTGGCTTCTCTAGCAGCAGTTGATTTGAATGATGTGCTAATAAAGGATAGATTTGTCACCAGTATGGATCCAGATCTCCGCAGACAGTTCCAACTCAGATTCCTGACAGAACAGGAAAGGAACAATCTGTCGTGGCAAGAAACCACACAGATACTGCTTGATTTGAATTATGTCATTCATTCAAAGCAGTCAGAAACCCTTCACTATCGGGGTCAGAAGGAGCAGTCATCAGGAGGTCCAGCCAAGAAGGACAAGGACAAAGGACGTGGCCAGAAGCCATATGACAGATCCAACAGAAATCGGAATCAGAATCAGAGTGGCAGCCAGAACTCCAATCAGAATCGGAGCAAGGGAAAAGGTGGAAAAGGCAAGGGCAAAGGAAAAGGGAAATCACAGAATCCTCAGTCTTGCAATCGTTGTGGTCGTGTTGGTCACATCGAAAAGGATTGTTATTCCACCAAGACCCCAGATGGGAAAGAGATCAAGGGTAAGCCACCAGCTCAGAGTCCTTTCCAGAACCGGAGACAGCAGCAGCAGAATCAGGGTGCTAAGGATGGGTCCGGCAAACTCATCAACACGATCAACACCTTGGTTAAGGAACTGAAGAATCAGCACAGCATTAATGCAGCAGTTGCAACTCCAGTTCCAGCTTCAGCTCCAGCTCCTCAGGGAAACTCTCAGGGTACTGCACAGGTACCAGTGTTGAGAGCACCCCCAAGATAAATCAGCCGGAAGATGCCACTGAAGCAAGTGGCCGGGTTGAGAGTATCTCAGAAGAAGTCCTTTCCAGTCTGATATTGCAGTTTCAGCAGATGGACACTCCCTCAGAGCACATCGCACAGATGCAGTCTCAAACAGCACAGCTGAAATCACAGAAGAAGCTGTTGTTGTACAAAGGGAAAGTATATGGACAGAGGGTAACACGACGTTTTTGTAGCTACCCCCTACCATTTTTGTAGCTACCCGGGTTTGTAGCTTAGCTACAAAAGCTGCCAGGGTGGCCCGTTTTGTAGCTATAGCTACAAAAGCTGCCGGGGTGGCCCGTTTTGTAGCTATAGCTACAAAAGCTGCCGGGTTGGCCCATTTTGTAGCTGGCTACAAAATTCACGAAAACGAATTTTCGAGCTGTTGGAACCACAAACGAATGACACCGCACATAAATCATAGTACATTTTTATTGAACTAAGAGTACCGCCTACCGCGCAGATGGCATGTAATACGAATATATTAGACAGTTGTATGGAGGATGCCAAGAAATTAATGCTATCAAACTATCATGCATACTAACTAGCACGAGGCAAACGTGCAGGCATTTCAGATCGGTCGAAAAGATTAGCAAACACAAACTAGACTCTTAAAACACAATAGCATAATTAATACCATCCATACTAGGTTGCTAGTTTCTAGTCTAAGGGTTCGACGACCCGTGGGCGATAAGAAAACACGAGCACAGAGCACAGATCCAAAATAATTCCAAACATGTTTCCTGCAGCACACGAGCGTCGACTTAGTCAGGACGTTGGGGAACGAACCCAATACGGACAAACCTATTGCTGTTGGCATTTCGCCCTCGATTGGGAGTTTACACGGAAGACGTTTAAAAAAACAGCGAAACAGTAAACAGGGAAATAGGTTGAGTAATTCTGAAGTAAACCTGCGAATTTCTAAAATAAACAAGCGAATATCATTTTTGCAAGACTGGAAATTACAGCATGCCACCAGCAACGTTACTGGCGACATCAGAAGGAGCCCGGCGTAAAAAAAGAAACCTGCAAAAAAACGATACGCTAGTCAGTAAAGATGTTGGGACTCGAACCCAAACCGTCGGGCTGTAAATAAGCCCGCCGGTCTCCAAGCACCCCTATCTTCAGCGAGTTTAGTAGAGCTGGAAAGATGCCGCCAGCAACGTTGCTGGCGGCTTCAGAAAATGCACAACATAGTGGCAACCTGCGAAAAATAATGATGCCCGGAGGAGATGTTGGGAATTGAACCCATACTGTCAGGCTGCGAAGAAGCCCGACGGTCTCCGAGAATCCCTACAACGTAGGAAACAAGAACCGGGCCAGCAACGGCTAATGTGAAACATCGCACGCAGCGAGGAAAGCCCCCCTCCCCCGCCAGGCTCCACGCATACAGGTTAAAACACGACCGATTCAGGATATCCGCTAGGATAACGAAGTGGCGTGTAAAAGTTGTTAGTCAAACAAGAAAGCAGAATGCTGAAACAGCAGGCATGAAACAGGCGGCGCAAGAAGAGAGCTTGAAGAATGGTGAAGGTGTGGCAAATCGGGATCTAATATGAGATTTCCTCAATCGTGGATGCGCGATCGTCAGAGCTCGTCGGGGCCGCGTGACTCCTGAAATATCTGAAGTAGGAAAGGTGACTGGTGAGACGATCTTGAAGCACGAGATGCGTGACATATATCCGATCGAGTCTGCTAGTTGTGACTAAAGATCGAACGGACAGTCCGTCAGCCAGTCGGTTGATATTTCGATCGGGCGGTCGAACGGTCGCCATACAGTCGATGTAAGACTGAATGTTATGGTCGACGACAAATATAAATTATAAAAACTGTGCTCTCAAAATTTTGATATCTTTATCTACTCTATCTGCTTCCTTTCTGACCTGGACTCGCCCCGTACCGTAGGATGCACTGGGTAGTATGGCTACAAACAATCTGGGGGCGGTGTCGTGTGGTGATGCATCCTGACGCACACTGTTAACACTGGGGTGTGCCCTGGAAAAATCCTGGGAATTTCCCCTTTCCCCTATAAGGGAACGAAGATTGTCCCAGAATTTCCGGGGGAAATTCCCGGTCGGTTCTGGGACACCTACAAAAACGAAGATTGTCCCAGAATTTCCGGGGGAAATTCCCGGTCGGTTCTGGGACACCTACAAAAATGTCACAGTAGCTACAAAAATGGTAGGGGGTAGCTACAAAATGACCCCGTTATCTGGACAGAGTACTCACATTTTGGTAGATCCAGGAGCCACATCGTCTTTCATTGACAGACAGTTCGCTGCTCAGCTTGGTATAGCACCCACAGACTCTTCATCATTTTCAGTGGGATTGGCTGGAGGAAGCCAACTACCATGCACATCCTATCTTCCCAAGGCTACATTTACGCCGGGTAAGTATAAGGATACAGAAGATTTCTACATCATTGACATGAAACCATTCACTGTCATTCTGGGTCAAGATTGGTTGGAGAGGAGAAATCCACACATTGACTTTCAGACCAAAAATCTGACGATCACTAGGAAGCATTCATCAGGCTCCAGTATTCGCACAGTATTGTCCAGAGTTGAACAGACTCCAGGCTCAGATGACCTTCCTGAAATGGAATTGGTCAGCGCCACCACCATGAGAAAGCACCTTCGTCGTATTCGATCCAGTGGTTCGGCTGAAGAAGCCGTAGCTTATCTCTTCTTTCTCTCAGAGGTCGACGGTGAACTGGTCTTTACAGCATCAGACACAGACACCACTATGGAAGACCCCGAGGTCACAGCAGCACGTGATCAAATGAGTGAGAGAAGACTTTTCAGATATATTCCAGGAGGATCTTCCAGCTGGTCATAGGCCAGAACGGTTTGAAGGCGGTTATCATCGAATCAACATTGAACCTGGGCACAAGCCACCATCGCAGCCAGTACGTACCATTCCAGTACCCATGATGGAAGAACTCAAACGACAGATCATCAAATATGTCGACTTGGGTATCCTTCGTCCGTCATCATCTCCATATGGATGTCCTATCATTTTCGCTCCTAAGCCAGGTGGGAAGTGGAGGATGTGCTGTGATTATCGAGCCCTTAATAACATCACAATTAAGGACACGTATCCATTGCCACCTCACGACACCCTTCTTGAACAGCTAAAAGGTGCACGATGGTTTAGCAGATTTGACTTCAATCAGTTTTTCCATCAGATTCCTATACATCCAGATGACATTCACAAAACAGCTATTCGCACCAGATACGGTTCCTATGAGTGGACAGTCATGCCTTTCGGATTGACCAATGCTCCTGCAACAGCTCTACGTGTAGGAAATCGGGCATTCTTCGACTTCATCGATCGGTTCCTTGTCATTTTCATGGACGATACCATCGTATACAGTCCGGATTTTGACAGCCACGTGAGTCATGTCCGACAGTTTCTCCAGCGTTGCAGAGAACACCAGTTCTTCATCAGGCCTTCCAAGGTGGAGTTGTTCGTCAGATCTATAGACTTCATCGGACATCACATCTCTGAAGCAGGCTTGTCCATCATCGAAGACAGAATCCGAGCAGTTATGGCAATTCAGCCTCCAGTGTCTTATGGTCCTACCGTTGGAAAACAGCCTCTACGCCGTATGGCTAAAGATGACAAGTCATCCCTTCGGTCATTCTTGGGCATGGTCGGTCAATTCAGGAGATTCACACCAAAGTTCTCCAAGGTTGCCGAACCGCTCAATCGTCTCCTTAAAGATAATGCAGAGTTTGTCTGGGAATCTGAGCAGCAGCAGGCATTTGATAACCTCAAAAGTGCCATCTGTAACGCTCCAGTACTACAGCTTCCAGATCAGAAACTGCCATCTATTATGGAGGTCGATGGATCAGGCACACACGTTGGTCAAGTGATACTCCAGGATCAAGGAAAGGTATGAAGCCATGTGGTTATCACAGCGTCACTCTATCCGATACACAGAGACGTTGGCCTATTCCTGAGATCGAGCTATTTGCCATTGTGGAGGGCTTCCGATTCTTTCGCCACATCTTGTTGGGAGCTCCTGAGACCATTGTACGCTCAGATCATCAGTCACTGGTTTATTTCCAGTCCAAATCCACACTGAGCCCCAAACAGGCAAGGTGGTTGGATGAGCTCTCCGAGTACAACTTCCGAATAGAGCATATTGCTGGCGATAAGAATAAGGTTGCAGATGCACTCACTCGTATCTCTGCACTTTTGAACTCACTGATTGTCTTCAGCACATGGACATCAGCGAGGTCATGCCATCTGCAGATCCTACATTCATAGCTCTTATATCTTCTTCATCAGCTCATCAGCTATACAACATCATTATATCCGAATATGATCGTGATACATTTGCACAGACTATTTTGGCTAAACTGACATCATCGACTTCATCACAGTCAGTCAGCAGCTACAGCTTCGAGCTCATTCAGGGGTTGATCTATCGTAAGACATATCGCATTTAAAGGGTGAATGGGTGAATGGGTGAATGGGGAAATGGGTAATTCACCAAGTGAAAATACAAAACGGTCCTCGAAATATTTTCAAGTGAAAATACAACGACGCGTCCCTCTTCCGGAATATCCCCGCACCCCCCTCCCCGACAAGTGAAATTCCACAACGGGCCCCGCAAATACTGAAAATACACTTTGGTCTCCTTTTGTAAAAAAATGCACCGTCACCTCCCCGATAAAGTGAAAATGCAATTCAGGTGAAAAACAACAAGTGAAAATACAAGGACGCGTCCTTCGTCCGGAATATCACCGCGCCCCCCTCCCCGACAAGTGAAATTCCACAACGGGCCCCGGAAATACTGAAAATACACTTTGGTCTCCTTTTGTTAAAAAATGCACCGTCACCTCCCCGATAAAGTGAAAATGCAATTCAGGTGAAAAACAACAAGTGAAAATACAAGGACGCGTCCTTCGTCCGGAATATCACCGCACCCCCCTCCCTGACAAGTGAAATTCCACAACGGGCCCCGGAAATACTGAAAACACACTTTGGTCTCCTTTTGTGAAAAAATGCACCGACACCTCCCCGAAAAAGTCAAAATGCAAATCAGGTGAAAAATACCAAGTGAAAATAAAAGGAAGTTTCTTTTCCCAGAATAATTATGTCTCACAGAAAATCTAACAATGACAACCCTTGTCACCATTGACAGCTAATGAGAAAGTGATATTGAACTGATAATATGTAGTCCGTGCTGAATATTTTTGAAACATGAAATTATTGTCATCGATGACGATATTTTTAGGTGCTAAACACAAAAAATATTTTATACTTTATTTATACAGTAGAATAAGTTTGTCATCGATGACGATATTTTTAGGTTGCATGAAAACATCATGACAGCTAATGAGAACGCGATATTGAACTGATTATAAGAAGTCCGTGCTGAATATTTTTGAAACATAAAATTATTGTCTTCGATGACGATATTTTTAGGTTGCATGAAAACATCAAGTTACAACAACAAGATTACCATCGGTGACGTTTTTCTCACTATTTGTAAAATAGGTCTGTCAACAAACAAATACCGCAGATAAACACCAGGAATACATATTGCGACTGTCACAAAATAATATAAAGGTGTTGCTATTTAGGGTTACGAAGCTCTTGCTGCGTAACTTATTTCCAGACGCGTTCTAATCTAGTCAATGGTACAAGCGTCCAAATCAAACATTCTAACTAAGCCGCATATTCTGAAGCTGCGCCAACAAAACGGACACCTTCCGTCATCCTCCCGCAGCAAGTCACTGCTCAGCTCCATTAACGCTTCGTACGTCAAAATACCGTAGCCGCGAGTGTCATTCCACAGTTGCAACTGCCACCGTGGATATCCCTCCATTTCGTCGTCGTACCAGCCGATCTCGTACCAGTATACCAAGTGCCTCACACCTGTTCTTTCGGTTGTTGTGCGGCCGTGGATGTACAGCGGCCACACTTGATACCAGTTCCAGGTGTTAAACTGTATTCTGGTTTGGTAAAACTCAATATAGTCCGCTTCCGCTTGTAAACGCGCACGTCTCCAAAGCACATTAATTACCTCCGGGTACACCTCAATTACCTCTGGCTGTTCGTCAGTCATTTCTCAGCGTAATTGCCACAAAGGTTATTTCGCAAAGACCCAAACCGAGTTCGCCTTTTCTATTTATGAGCAAAAGCTAACAGTATTCTATTTATGAACAAAAGCTGACAGTATTCAAACGGCGCGCGCGCGGTGTCGAGTATCGGCGACGAGCACTGGCGGCGGGAAAAGTTCCAGGTTGCTGAAATTTATTTTGTCACACTAACTATTATTCAAGGAGCAAATTATTTTCTTGCACAAGTTAAAATTATACTAGGACTTCCCCCGTCATCGATGACAACAAACCATGCATGTCCATGTGTCAACAACATGTCGTCATCGATGACGATATTCTCAGGCTGTATTGAACAGAAAGTATATATATTTATGTAAAATCCTCCCGCGTATTATTCTCCGAAGTCAACATTATTACAGATTTAAGTCCAGGTTTTTTTTTAAACAAAGCTCAAACCTCCACTCTTCAAGCGAATCTCTTGAGTTACGTCCACGTTGTCTTGTGCTACTATATTTCGATCGCTCGGTGGCCTTTGAACCTTGAACCAAGGAGGTAAAAGGCAATATACACACTTCTTCACAGGGCAAAACTGTAACTTTTGCGTTACCCATGTTGAAGTGTAGTTAAGTTTCTTTTTTCCCATGACAACAACACGGGGACGGCGAGGAGGAAGTATCGGCTGAAGGGAGTTTGTGTCTTTCGCTGTCACACAGCCACTCCTTGAGTATGAAGCCGCACATGTCGCGTTCTGGGAACTCCCGTTCTGGAGTGCGTACTCTCCTTCTTGGAGCTTTTCCTTACGCTTTGCCACCGTCACATCCTCTAATGCAGTCAAAATCAGTTCCACCTCGTTGTCGGTAAAACCACTTTGGTAGTAGTACGCATGTCCGGGGAGAAAGCCTGCCTTCATTAAAACGTAGCAGATGTGATTGCACCAATGAACACCATATTCCCGTGTACGAGTGGACATAATGTCTTGGAAAAACTTACAGTTACAAGAAACTTGCTTGCCCCTTGAGTGACTAAAAGTCACAACACTCTCGGCCATCCTATAGCCCCCAACCTTCAAGGTGCGTGCGTGAACTCCGAAGTTTTCGTCGTTCACCCCGAGAACTGGAGTGGGCGCGGGAACACTCAGAACCGAAAGCTTTGCGGGCTCCTTGAATAACTTGGTGAGTGTGCCGACAAGCTTCTTGCTGGCTTTCGAGATGTATTTCACCGTGTTCAGGGTCAGCACGGAGTAACGCAAGCCGTCTTTGTCAGGCGAGTGTGTTTGCACAGCCGATAGAAAGTCGAATAAGAGGTCGGAATCAATTTTTGTGGCGGTTTTCCAATAACCATCCAGCGAGTCATCACTCGGGTCAGGATCGACCTTGAAGGTAAAGACTTCCGTCCCATTCTTAATTGTACTTTTACACTTCACAATCTTCGGCGTGGGTTCCTGCATGTAACACGTCAAGCTTTCGTCATCGATGACGATTATGCTGAAGAAAATAGTTTGACATTTTTATCTTTAAAACAACGAAATATTGTCATCGATGACAATAAGTTGAAGTATTAAAAGTTTACAAGGTGCAGATGTAATGTCAACATGTATCCGATTAAAATGTCGACAAAAGACGTGTCTAATTAGGATTAGTGTAAGTTGTTCATACCGGTGTGTTCGTCGTTTGCTGGGCAGCTGGTTGACGAGGGAAAACGCGGGTTTTGTCTGCACGGTGGTTCCTTCCCTCTTGAACCGCTGGTGGGGAGCGAACGTATATCTCACGGACTTCTTCCATGATGTCATCAGCCGTCGTCCTTGCCCTTTTCTCGGCTGCTAGGTTTGCCCTGCGCTCTTGATAAAGTTCTTGGACTCGGGACTCACGTCGCACGTACCCGCATTCCCCCATGTGTTTCAGGTGGCTGCTCTGGTCGACAAAGCTGCAAAGCTCCATGCGCACGGACTCAGACACAGTGAGATGTTTTCCGAGGTTCCTATTATCCTGGTTTCCCAGAGCTTCTGCAAGGTTTGCGGTTGGGTCACGAAAGATATGCAGGAGTCTTTCTCCCTCACGGGAGTAAAACTTGAACAATCCATTCAGACTGCTCTGCACGTCCTTACGGGGCTGATCTTCAATGAAGTCCATCAAACGAGCTCGAGCATCTAAAAGCTGTCCCGGTGCCAGCTCCTTCCACCAATCGTGCCAGAGCTTGTCGAAGGTTTTTGCGTCGAACTCGTTGTCAATCTTCTTGCAATGAAGACTGACGTCTTTTCCAACGTGAAGGTCGCAGTCGATCTCCAAGGAGTTTCCCTGTGCGTCACGCACACGAAAACCTTTGCGGCTTTCAATGTCCGCAATCAAAAAGTTGTAGTTCATGCGTAAACCATTCCAGGGGCCTCCTGCAAGTGCACTAAACTGACATTAATATCTGAAACTTAAACTTTTCTTTGTCATCGATGACGATGTGCAGCCTAGTTTTAATTAAGTGTTGCTGTAAAATAGAAAATAGTTTTGATATCGTCATCGATGACAATAAAATGACAACACAAAAATACACCGAGTACTTTATCATAATTACCTGCTGCGTCACGAACAAAACCCCCTGGTCGAAAATGTATTTGACCTTTGGACTCTGGCCAGTTCTTTGCATCCAGGTATGCCGCAAACTCTTCTGGGTGTTCCTGAGCGTAGATAGCGACGGCGTAATCGACCGCAGCCCACATCGCCCTCTCGTCCATGCCGCGTTCCCCGGCGGGTAAGGGGTTCACTACTAGTTTTATCAAGCCTAGTGTTGGAATCACGCAACATATCTTCTCCACCACCTTGTCCCTCATTGTTTTGTGCATGCCATCAGAATAAGCCAGCTGACCTTTGAAAGGTGGCTTCCCGAGGACTCTGTCCATTAATAGCATCACCTTGGCCGGCGACCACGGAATGTCCAAGGGACAGATGAAGTACTGCAAAGGCGGCCTGTGATAATTACATTTGTTAGTTTCAAATAACAAACATGGTACAACATCAATATTGATATTGTTATGTTTTCAATGCGTACCTTTCGAACAACAACGCGCGGAGTCCAAGTTCTTGCAAGCGCTGACGCAACTGTCGTATCTCGACATCGGGGTCCTTTGAGGGGACATACGTCGAGCTCTTGCTTCCTCGAATAACGTACTCCAAAGCCCGAACATCTTGCACCGCCTCTGACACGTTCAATACGTCTTGTAGGGTGGTTGACTCGTGTCCACTCAGCAGTTTGTTCATCACATTGGCGGTTGCAGCCATCTTCAGGTTTTCCAATCGAGCTGCGCCCATCTCGGGGATTGCCTTCAAGACTGCCTCAGTTTCGGTTTCCCCAAGCTCTGCTGGCTTGGTTTTTTTGACAAGGTTTGTGCAAGAGTGTTTCCCGATGTGTTTAAACATCAACAAATAGCCTGATCCGGGCTTAAGTTCACCACGGTAAAGCGTGGCGGTAGCGGCACAAGGTTCCATGGATGTAGTTTGTTTGCACTTTGAACATGTCGGTGCCACTTGTACTTGTTTACCTTGTTGCGCCACCTATTGAATTACAGGCTATATTTATTCAATGAAAAAGTTTTGCAAGCAAGTATTAATCTTCGTCATCGATGCCAAAACAGTTAAAACATTATAAAACAATTACTCTCGAAAAATAAACTTGCGAAACAACTGTCATCGATGACGATATTTGAAAGTACTATAATTATACAAAGTACAAAAACAGTTTCATACCTTTTCAATGAAGTTTTTGCCATGTATTTGAAGGAACGGACAAGTCTCATTCTTGCATACTGCCTCTCCAAGGCATTTCACACTTCGAATGTTGACCTTCGCACCCAACTGCTTCCAGTTATCGGTTATTGCCTTGTCGGTCGATTTATTCGCATGTGACCAAGTACGCGGTGTTTGAAAGAACGGTAGTTTAGTCAACGAAAACCCACGTCTGTCCTTGGATTGCGGTTGTTTGACGTGGAAACCGAAGGTCATATTCCCGTCGACGTTAGAAGGCACTTGGGTGGTGAAGATTGTATCTTTGGGGAACGCGTTTGCAAACTCAAAGTCCTGCTTCGACAAATTCGCAACAGGAGTATCAAGCTCGGGTTCAAAGGTATCTGCAGGTTCCGAGTCGCATAAGTTGACAAAAGTGGAAGCAGCTTCGCCAGTGATCTCAGGTTGGTCCTCAGACTCTGAAGCCGCGGAGGTTGCGGCAGGAGTTTTCGGTGAAGCATCTTCGGGCTCGTCTTCGGTATCAATCAAACAACCTATAACTGAGTAGCCCCATTCCGGGTCCACGCGGTACACCTCCTTGTCACAGACATATTTCCTACTAGCCAGTTTTGCAACAGCCAATCCATCGTCGGGGTTAAGTCCAAAGGCGTCACAAATGTCCTTGTGCAAAACTTGGCATCGCTTCCCACGTGCACGCCATGGAATAGGCCGACAAAGAAGAACACCTTGAGGGGTTTCGAAGAAGAAATCCACAAAGTTGCCCATTGTGCAAAAGGAATAGTTCAAATAGCTGTAATATTTCAAACGCACTCGAAAGTCATCGATGACGAAAAAGGTAACATGTAAAGATTCAGTCAGAGCTGAGAAAGAGGGAGAGGGCGTAGTGTCATCGATGACATGTTATCGACAAAACAATAATTTGTCAAGTATTTACCTGCTATCAAGCAAATTATATTGTCATCTCGTAGTTGCAACCTTCTTGGAGTTCTATATTTGTTTGTTAAGAATTGTGCAGTTCGAAAAATAAGTTGTTGTTAAGTAGTCCGCGCCAGATACTTGAAAATTGAAATTGGGAATATAATAATATTATATATGAAATTAATAATTAATTGTTTATTCAGCCCCCCCCTAACCCCCTCCCAACTCACTTCCCACCTTCCCCCTAACCCCCAAAAAAACAAAAAAAAGGCGCGACGCGCGCGGCTGGAAATCACGAGTGGTTGACGAATTTAGACAATAAGAAGCGGAGAGTGGCGGCCCCTTAGTCAGTTCAAAATTTTTGTCACTGCCACCCCACCTCACTCCACAGTCAACGCTGCACATTCAGTAATAATAAAATGGCATACTCGGCCGGAAAAAGAAACACTAAAGTGCCAATAGAATGGAACGTAGTCAGCAAGCCAAGAACCGCGCGGGGAAAGTCTGCACCCACCAGTTCTGAACAAGATTCAGGGGAGGTCGTTGAGTCTCTTAACATTGGGGAGATACACAAGGCAAGATATATTGAAACTTTGGAACTGAACTTGAGTGAGTGCTCTTTTGATGACAATCAAAGAGGTCACAAGCATTGTGCCGTGGAGGCCATGAAGCGCATCGAGCTCGTGGGATTCGACCCCATGTGCGACATGATGTGGTACAAGACGCCGGACAGTAAGAGGTGAGCTATTTCTTTCTTTTACGTCGTGTGTTCTTTTTACTTTCCTGACCCATTAGCTTTAATTATAGGCACAAGTACAAGGCAATTGACGGACACGGAAGAAACGAAGGTTTCCGAAAGGCGTATAAAGAAGGTGGCGTCGTTGCAGGCAAGAAAGTCGAACCCGGCGACAAGTGCTGGCTGAAGGCCAGGGTGCAGGTAAGCTTTAATCTTTTCCAATCTTTTATTTGATAACATTTCGGGTTAAAAAAGTTGTCCTGAGTGTCCCTCTGAGGTTGTTTTTTTTTTTTTTTATTGGCATCGATGACAAGCTTCCTGTATTTTGTCATTAAGTTCGCTTTTGGCTCGTGCCTTAAACCTTTTCTCAAACGTCATCGATGACGAAGCAAGTCTCTGCGTGGATAATTAGTCGAAATATTTTTGAAAACTTAGTATTCTTTGTCATCGATGACGGCCTGGGCACCTGTAGTGTTTCTTCACTGGACGTATATACGTTTAGAAATACTTTTGTCATCGATGACAATATTTTTCTGAGCCTGAATGAATGTGCCTGGTTTTTTCTGCGAATATTACGCCACTGAGACACGTTTAGAAATATTTTTGTCATCGATGACAATATTTTTCTGAGCCTGAATGAATGCGCCAGGTTTTTTCTGAGAACATTACGCCACTTAGACACGTTTAGAAATATTTTTGTCATCGATGACAATATTTTTCTGAGCCTGAGTGCCCTTGCCAGGTGTTTTCTGAGGACATCACGCCACTGGAGATCAACTTCCTTGCGGGCTCGCGTTTCGTGACGAACGAGAAGGGGGTGAAGGCTTATAATTTTTTTTCTAAGTTCATGTATTTTGATCGGCTTTTGAAAGCCTGGCCAAAGGAATCGAAGCTCTCTGGACCTGCAATGGTTGCTCGTTACGGCACGCTCGACGAAGACTACAACCAAACCTTTTTCAAGAAGCTCATCTCCGTTCACAAACTTTTAAGTGAGGACCAGCGACTGCTTGATTTGGTTGAGAAGAACCGCGAGGAGCTTGGAAGTCACAGTCCTTTCGGGTTTGCTAGTTTGTATTCAAACAAGGAGCTTGGGGATTTGTCGCTGGAAAACAAGGTATAACTGGCGCAAGAAAAATATTCCTTACCTTATATTTGTTTCCGTTTCAAGTATTGTTGACATCGATGACAACTGCGTTCATGTATTCCCGGTTTCGGCATGCAGAACAGGTAGAACTTAAAGCATGGCATGTTGTGGTAACTTGTCAGGTGAAAGCCTTTCAGGCTGTGTGCAAGAACGTGACCTACTTCAAGCACGGAGAAGATTCTGAAAAAGGACACTGGCTGCAGACACAAAGCATGAAGGATCACACGCCGGTCATTAAGTCAGCAAGAGGCTTTACTGACTTCTGCACAACCCTTAGAATGAGGGAAAAGATAACGGCAAGACTTGAAGAGCTCGTGAAAGAAACTGGTGTTACTTTCAACCAAGAAAAAGCAGACGAGTTCATGGCTGAAGTCCTTAAAGGATGGTAAGGTTATTTTACCTTCTTCTTTTCCTTTTAACAGTGTGCTTTCTTTGATCAATGTGCTTGAGTGCTCATTGCAAGCTGTTATTATTTATAGCTAACGAAAAAGGTGTGTCTCGCAGCCAAGACAGCTTTTTATTTCCGGTTGACAAAAGCCCATTGCCTTCCAGCCCAGTCGCTTGCCGACTGAAAGAGGACGAAATAAAAAAGGCACTTGCTTTCGTGGAGGGGAAGTTCAAAACCGCTGTTTTCTACAAGGACGACGAAGTGGAGGACATGGACTTGGAGGCCGTCAAAGTTCATGTTACACCTGCGAAGGAGGTTGAAAAGCATGCAAAAGATGCAGTCTGTGGAGAGAACGTGGCTGAGTCTCAACATGAGGAGCCCTCAGCAGCTAACTCAGACGCACAATTGAAAGCCTGGTTGGAAGGCGACAACGACGCTGAAGGGGGGCAACAACCTGCCAACGAGGACACTTCGCAGCCGGCACACGTAAACTTTGACTTGAGCACCTTGCATAAGCCAGAGACCATTGCTGGTACGTAGAGCTTTCAGAAAAACACCTGGTCACAAGAAACTTGTTTGTTTTCCGTCATCGATGACGAAGTTTTTCGTCATCGATGACGAAGTTTAGGCAGTACGTTACGATGCTTTTTTAAGTTTTTTCACGTGCACACATGACTTACATTTACTAATCAAGACTGAACAAACTTTGATCAAACTTTGTTCTTCTCGCAGAAAACTTTATTCTCATCGCAGATGCAAAGCATGCAGCTGATGAGCACGAAAAAGCAAAGAAGAACGTGAAGAAGTTAAATAAGGTAATGCAGAAATACGTGATCGACAACGTCAGAGAGATGAACTTAGACAACGAGACCGGAGTTGCAGTAAGGGCAGAGTTGAAGAGGAAAAAGGACGAGATCGACGTACTGACCACGGAGCGTAAGAAGAAGAAGGAGCGGAGGTTATCTCTTGCGGCGGAGTTGGAATCAGTCCAGCGGGAGCTAGAGATGGGGGGGACGCCAGAGAAAGAATCCGTACTACCTGAGTTGCCACCTATACTGGTACCCATTCCAGAAGCTTCAGAATCACGGCAAGCAACACCGGTGAGTTGTTGAACATGTAATGTAAAGTTTTAGCAGTTGCTTTTGTTAACATTGATGAGTACTTTCTTAAACAGAATATTTTTGTTTCAGGCCCCCAAACAATCACCCGAGGTTCCAAACCAGCCGGGTTTCTTTTACGGTAGCCCGTGGGACCCAGTGAAATGTTACGAAGCACTGAGTGGTGATGACAAAAACCTCAACTTCAAGACGGAAAAGAAGCTGACCAAGCGAGATGGTTCTACGTGGGACGCCCGAAAGCCTGGGGTGAAGGAGATTGAGTTCCTGGAGTTCCTGGTTGCTAACCCGTTGGAGGGAAAGCCTATTGGCTACAGTCGTAGTGACATCTATGTATCTTGTCAAGAAAAGATGTCCAAGGCCTTAAACCTTATCTACTACAAAGCGACCGTGGTCGCCATCGGTGCTGAGAAGACCAAGTGCTGGGTTTTTCAGAGTGAGATTCTCACGTACGCAGGAGTACCCGCGGTGACATTGGCGTGTTGTGACGCGGTGAAAGCAACGAAGCAGCTGCTGTCTGTGTTCTTTGAGGGGGTTGGTGTGGCTGCGGTCATCACGGACGTTCCTTGGGGAAGCAGTGAAAAAGCCGGGTACCCAACTGACATCGACTGGAAGGTGGCAACGAAGGCAATCTTTGGTGCAGTGGCCGATAACAATGGTAGCATGGACAAGTACGAGAAAGCTGTGGACCTAGGCGGGCCGGACGGAGACACCGTGTTCACGGTGATGGGCACACTTGAAGTGCTTCAAGAAATAGAAGAAGAATCGAAGAACTGCAATCTCAGTGGTTTTGTGAACCTTCCCGGTATGATGTCTTCTGTATTATTTCGGTAGTATAGCATATCTGAAAATATCGTCATCGATGACAATATGAGACTCATATTTACTTAGTTATTTCGTGTTTGAAATATTTTGTTCAGTATTTTTCGTCATCGATGACGAAGTTGTTGTCACTGTCTGCAGGTTGCATTACATATTCCAAGCTGAGGCTTGCTGAGGTTAGGAGCAATACTCCGTGCTCCTCTGGAATCTGGTACACATGCCTGGCAAGAACGCCGTCTAAAGTCGTGTGTGATTTGAAAGCTTTCTTTACACCTCAAGTTTCAGATCGGCACAAATACATTCTCACCCGTAAGTACAAGTACGACGTTCTGTCGACTTCGTTTACCGGGAACATCATTACTTGCCCGTCGAACGAGGAGAAGGCAACGTTGCTGCGCAACTTGTTAGACGCGGTGAAGGAAAGCGTTCGGGAGGAGCGTGGAGAAGATGTGAAGCCGGGCGACGATGACGAGAAGGTGCGGGAGGATTTCATGGTAGCTGAGGACCTGCTTGACGATGAGTTCACACGTATGAACAAGGCTTTCAAGCAGACGGTGTCATCAACCTCGGTGAAACATAACTGCTCACTGACTGGCTGCCAAGCGTTTAAGCAAGAAAAGTGTGAGAAGTCTGGAAAGGCTTTGGTTTACGGACAGAAAGACCCAAATATGATGAATATGCTTGTGCAGCGGTACACGTACTTGCCAGGGCAGCTCGTGATGGATCCGTTCATGGGAACCGGTATGTTCTGCTTTCCTAATCGAGTTGCGTGCCGGCTTGTATTGTGATGAAAGGAGTTTGCATGTGGAACAAGTTCCCGTTTGCAATGTCGGCTAGACGTATTGTGTTTTCCAAAGTTCAGTCATTCTTATTGTTCGGCATGTGCGCCTGCTGGAAACTTTGTCATCGATGACGGTTGTCATCGATGACGGTTGTCAAATATCCTGAGTGTAGTCGAAGTTTGTGTATACAGGGAGCACAGGAATTGGAGCCTTACACGCCAGACGTGCGTTCTTTGGCATGGAGATCCAACAAGAGACCTTTTGTCAGGCGATGTTGATGATATCTTCAAGTCTGGCGGGCATGTCACTTGAGGGATAAGTGTTAGACTCGACCTGTTATTTGTTCAGTTAGGTGAAGAGAAAATTGTACTTTCACAAATAAATAGAAGGGAACCTGAAGTTTAACTTTTTTAGGTATGTGCTGTCATCGATGACGGGGAAAGTAACTTCGGCTAAAAGTGTTTTCTGACAAATAAATAGAAGTGAATCTGAAGTATAACTTCTTTGGTATTTCCTGTCATCGATGACGGGGGAAGTAATCTTGGTCGCCGTGTTATTCCTATAACAAAAACGGTTGCACTGTCATCGATGACGGGGGAGGTCCCTGTTATATAATCTTTTGATGGTTGATTCGTGTCCGTTATTTCTGGGCTGTGGTTGTGTTGTCATCGATGTCGAATAGAGTCCTAGTTGTATTCTTTTGCCAGGCAAAATGGGAACTTGTATTTTCACTTATATTTATGCAGGTTTGTAAACATGCACGGTTGCAGTATTAAAAAACACCAACATTTTTGAAGAGAGACGCGTCGTAGTATTATCACTTGTAGTTTTTTACCTGAATTGCATTTTGACTTTAGCGGGGACGATACGTCTCGGTGCAATTTTTCAGAAAAGGAGACCAAAGTGTAATTTCAGTATTTCCGGGGCCCGTTGTGTAAGTTCACTTGTCGGGGAGGGGGGTGCGGTGATATTCCGGAAGAAGGACGCGTCCTTGTATTTTCACTTGTTGTTTTTCACCTGATTTGCATTTTCACTTTATCGGGGAGGTGACGTTGCATTTTTTTACAAAAGGAGACCAAAGTGTATTTTCAGTATTTGCGGGGCCCGTTGTGTAATTTCACTTGTCGGGGAGGGGGGGTGCGGGGATATTCCGGAAGAGGGACGCGTCGTTGTATTTTCACATGAAAATATTTTGAGGACCGTTTTGTATTTTCACTTGGTGAATTACCCATTTACCCGTTCACCCATTCACCCATTCACCCTTTTTTTGCGCGACGATCGTAAGACCATATATGGCAGACAGCTGTACATTCCACCAACAGCTAAAGTCCCCACAGATGACGGTGAGATCACACAACTTCGCCACATTCTCCTTCATGAGTGCCACTCAGCCACTATTTCTGGTCATGTAGGCAAAAATCGCATGCTTCATCTTCTGCGTAGCCGGTATTATTGGCCAGGAATGACAACGGCAGCCATCAAGTACATTCGGGAGTGCCCCGTTTGTCAGCGCCAGAAAACGAGGCGACACAAGCCTTATGGTCAGGCACATATACGATATTCCGTGCCTAAGACAAAATGGCTAGATGTATCTCTTGATTGGATCACTGACCTGCCTATCACCACTAATGGGCACGACAGTATATTTGTGGTAATGTGCCAATTTTCTCATCGCTGTCATCTCATTCCCTTCAGCATGACCTGGACAGCTCAGCATACTGCTTCTATATATATGCAGCATATCTTCAAGCTCCATGGTCTTCCGAGGAACATCATCTCAGATCGAGACCCCAGATTCACCTCTACATTTTGGCAAACACTGTGGAAATCTACTGGTACAAGATTGTCTATGACGTCCTCACACCATCCACAGTCGAATGCAGCCAATGAGAGGAGCCATGCCTTCATCGAGGATATCCTCGGGTACTTTTCAAATTGTTGATTCATGATTCGATTTCACCATCCTCTGGTTTATAAACTGATTAGGTGGTATTTTTTCATCCTCAGGTGTTGTTGCAATGATACTTCAGCCAATTCGTGGGAGGACAAGTTGCCTCTGGTGGAGTTTGCAATTAACAACACAGTTTCTGCATCAACTGGTTATTCACCGTTTTATCTCGACTCGATGGCGCAACCACTTTCGCCTCATGACCTGGTAATCACTATTCCGCCAGAAGCTCCTGTTCCAATACAAAGAGCTATTCGAGATCATTTTGACCGGTACTCGGTTATTCATGCCAACGCGGTAGACAACATTTTCCGAGCAGCAGAAATTAGCCAAGCCAGATTCAATAAGACGCACATGCCTCGGCAGTTTGCAGTTGGGCAGAAAGTTCTTTTACGGACCGAGTTTATTCAAATGGACTGGTTTGACAGAGGCAGGCAGACACTTTAAGCAGCCATATATTGGGCCGTTCACCATTTCCAAAGTGCTTAGCCATGGCCGTGCATACGAGTTAGATTTCAGAAACCTCGATATCCGTATTCATCCGGTACAGCCTGTTTCCAGATTAGAGCTGTACAATGACTCGATCCAAGCACCTTTGCCTCTGCCACAGATGATCACCGAAGAAGGGCAACCACTGTTTGAGATATCACATATATATACTCTCGGATAAGTTCACTAGAGGTGTCAAGTACTATTTAGTGCGATATGCAGGCTACGGCCCTGAGCATGACACCTGGGTCAAAGCCACAGAGCTGACCAATGCAGCAGACATAATAGCTGCCTATGAAGGCTAAACATTATATTAAGCCTCATGCCCTTACTTCTTGTAATATATACTAATGCATGTCGATCATCTATATACCTTGCTTTTAATGTTTTATCATTATGTTGCATAGAAGCAGGAAATTGATCCTTCCTTGCTAAAGGTGTGGTGAGCCTTGTACAAATCATACCCTTGCACAGATACGCACATGCGAGATATCATATCTGTGGATAAATAAAAACTGCTAAATGCTACCTTTGCCAAAACCGTGGTTTGTCATCGGATTCTTGGCCAGTCATCCGAAGCTACCGGAGATATCGACTGAGGTAGACGGAGTTGTGATCCTAAGTTGTGCTTGACAAACATAACTAAATAAATTTCACATTAGTACGTGGCGAATCCATTCTCACTCATCGCGATAGATGTTCGTCAAAGCGTGCGTACTGGACCATATCAAGAGTGAGCAGACCGGGTAAGGATTATAAGTCCAATCCCGTTAAGCAGGGCCACTCTTTTGTTTGCAATAAAACAAGCCCCCGGTGAAATAACTCCGGAAACAAACACGGGCTCCCCGTTGCCGCCTATGATCCTCCAAAGTAGCTTAAGGAGGGGAGGAAGGGTTGGGTGCACTATATCAGGCCGAGAATCGTTCGATTATAAATCGTTAAATCGTGGGATCATCGTTCGCAAAGCGACGACGGCTAGCGCAAATAATCCGTAACGTACACTTCGGATACTTTGAATCGTCACTCTGACGCACGATACGTGTGGATCAATCGGTAATCCAGCGTCAATCTGTATCACGAAACGCAATTCATTGAACCTTGAAACGTCACTCTGAAATACGATACGAACTTCAAAGGGGGCTACATCCTAAGAACTGTAAGGTGAGGGACTAAAGTGGACTCAGTTCCCCCCAATAACCTAAAAACACCATGAGGGACGCCTCAAATCGGTGTAAGAAGACTGGTACCAGCAAGAAGCAACAACAACAAAGACATCATAGACATATACAAAGGTATGCCCGTTGTGAGGTCACAACTCTTTTAAGAGGGGAGATCTGTCAGGGTCATGACCGATGACATATGTGTCATACATGTCATATGTGTCATACCTGTCAGACATGTCATACCATACAGGGTCATGACCGATGACATATGTGTCATACATGTCATACGTGTCATACCTGTCTGACATGTCATACCATGTCATGTCATGTCATGTCGAGTCATGTCATATATTATAATGACAGTCGTCAGTACGGTCGACTATGACTGTACATGTCGTCAGATGATAAGTCACATCATCTGTCATTATTCAAGGAAAGACTTGAATGACATCTGTCATCGAGAGTTCGTAGTGATCATCGGTGGCAGAGGCCATAATGCTTGCACCGAGTCAATATACAATTCTAGTCTGGATACATACTAGACCAGATGTATACAAATGTCTAGGTCTTCAAAATCAAGCTCATATGTAGGTCATGGCTGATGACCTTAGAAATGTTCGATACATATGTGTGTCAACTTCATGGAGTTTTGCATGGTTTGACTGTATATAGTCATGATTACCAAAACAACAACGATGATGCAACTTATTTGTCTTATTTATTTATTTATTTATTTATTTATTTATTTTGGTTTTAGTTGTATTTTTTTAGCTTACCATCTTCCCCCCTCAAGGAAGTGTAAATTGCCAGGCGGTTGTCAGGCGCCGTTTAAATACAACAGAGGTCCGACCTCATATGTGATGACGTGGCAGCTTTCGACGAAGCTGGACGGCAGTTCTCGGGATGCAGCCCATTGCACCGAAGGTGCATCGCAGTTTTTTGGGATGCAGCCCGAATTCACGTCATCAGCGTGGGTCACATAGTACCCATGCATGTGTTGTATAAAATACAACACTACCCTCCAGTGGCGAAGTGGTTTGTCATTACCATCATCGTATGCTGTGGGATATCAAATATATAATCAGAGAGTATGGTAATATGTGTACCATGTTGTCAATATCGGAGGGACTGTGTCTTCTTTAAACTCCTCATGACTATATGTATAATGGTGTTGTACTGATGTCAACACCTTCTCTCCGAGTGATCTATTGATTTCAGATGTGATGTCGTGGCAGTCAACCTTGTCCGCTCGTACCGGGGGTTGTATGGAATGTGTCCACGTCATCGGCACGAGTCATACTGTGGCCATGCATACGCGATCTTAGCGCAGGTCACAATACAGTGCCCGAGCATACGCGATTTTAGCGTAGGTCACATTGTGCCTCAATTTATTACATCTGAGAAAATCTATTACTCATCTTTGTGAGTTTAGACAGCATTGTACTGATTGCAACGCTTTTTCTGATGATTTATATATCACAGATTATACCAAATGTGGTGATCAGTCCAGTGCAATATTTTGTCACCGGAATGTACAGGGATTGTGAATGATTGCAATCCAGCCGGAGGAATAATCTCAACAGCTATTCTGTACTAATGAATTCATCGGAGTTATACTCATTTCGACGATTCGAAACCCATGTCATTTGTAGTATGACAACTCACATGGATATATAGGGGTTTCCTCAGAATGCTTTTATGTGATGTCAACATATTATGAACAATTCACTTGCATCCTAGGACGAAGGAGTTACGCCTGGAAGGTTTTGCATGGTGGTCACCCAACAGTTATCAGCTGTTATTCGGGTGCCACATCCTGCCTTCAGTACTGGGACTATATCAACCAGTCCTACAGCGATGCACCTGTCCTTCCCACTCTTATGTATGGCTATAGTGCCAAAGTGTATCAGGTGGGATATATATATACATTATATAACTATCATCTTCTGATCCAAAGATATGCAATTAAGTATGGTATCAGGTTATATGTTATATATATAGTTAAGCATTCCGCCCTTACTCGAGAATGTAAATGCTGAGCAATAGTCAACTTATAGTCATTGGGATGTAGTTTCCCATCCGAGTTTACACTTTATTAGTGACGGTGGGTTTGACGTTGTACAGATTTCAACCTTACTTGTGGATGCAGTGGTCTTATCAAAAGTAATCCATCAGAAATCACCATATCGGAATATAAAATGGATGTGTGTGTGATATATATATATATATATATCTGTATATTGTACATGTATTATATTTGTACATTGATATAATGAGGTGAAGTATATATATGGTTCCACCTTCTTCCCCCCTCAAGGAAGTGTGAATTCCATAGGCAGTTGTCAAGTACCTATTAAGCAGCATGCATTACCTCATTAAGCAGCATGCAATTCTCATAGGAAGCAGCTGAACAGTTATTGGGTTGTTGCCCGATAGATTGGTCATGAATGTGCTGATTTCAGCATGACCAAAATGTCAAATATAGTGTGGTTCACTATTATATAGTGGCATTTTAGGGTGTGTAGGGTTACTGTGACCCTCATCACCTACAGCGACTTTAGGGTGTTACATGGTATCAGTAACACCTAATTATATCAAATTTAAGCGGTATGAACATTTTTTGAAGGAATTAAAGCAAAACTGCATTTAATATGTCACTGTTTACCACGTGATACTTGAGATGTACGTTACACCCCCTAGTTTTTACACGTGATTTTTAGGGTGTCACAAGTGCTCAGGTATTTTCCCCATATATCTTAATAGGTAAAAAATTGGATCAGCAAAAAAAAATCAGACTCGAATTTTCATTTTGAAATCATGCGTGTGAGATTTTTATCCATTTTCACCACTTTTTGACCTATAAGTCAGTGAGTGTGTGTGAGCACTAGGTGTATACTATAATGTATACAGCTGTTACACCTCTGTAATATATCTTATATCTCACCTAAATACATGAAATGGAATTTGACATTTTTCATGTTGATATGTGAAGATATATGTATGGTCAATATTTGGTACATTGGGTTTTGCTGATTGAAACCCATGACAAATAGACCAAACCCTAATGATATATATATAGGTGTATCAACTTTAAGTGCAGTCACTTAAGTGATAACTTGTCAGTAACCTATCATTTACTTGGGCATATGGCGGTGCACTGAAAAAGTATCAAAGCGATATCTTCAGATTCCAAGTAAATTAGAACAAAGCTTGATAAATGAATCAGAGCAGTGTCTATAATAACCTCTATCAGCTGTCAATATGATTACTGATCTGAGAGAGTTACATGCATTTGAACTGATCAGAACTGTATCAATTGTCAGAATGCAATGTAGAAGTTGGTGTTGCTCCAGCGATAGTAAAGGTATGGACAGTGTTCAGCAGTTACCAGCTGCATTATGAACACCGTATACTGCCTTCGGGTCTGGAGATATTCTCCATCCAGCCCTACAGCATGTGGTTTTATCCTGTTTACCATAACTATCGCCATCACTGACATCCAACACGCACATGTGTTTGTTGGATGATATCTACATTATCATACACATGGTTGATATTATAGTTGATCATTTCACTTAATGAATCAGTGAATGTCAACATAGTGTCAGTGATTGTGCATTATGCAGGTACTTGCTGATTTAGTACATTTAAGCAAATTGATTTATCATATAAGATGATCTGTATACCACTGGACAGCATGTAGCTAATATGATGTATATCAATTTGGTTAGTAAATTGTAACCCTGCATATCTCATCATGATGAATGACGAGTTGATTGATATATTTCACAAATGGCTCCGGTGAGTATTCCTTTCTTTGATCAACAGTAGAACAGTATTCCATCCCAAATCCTACGTCAGGAAATACTGAGCTAATTACTGTCTTTATGATCAAGATTGGCACCTTATACCAAGTGGGTTCATTTATAGCTTACACTTGCACAGCAGGTATGCTATGTGATATATTGATGCACCATCTGGTATGCGTGTAAGATGTGCATTTATTTACAGTGTAACATATTTGTATTGCTCGATCAACCCCCGGTTCCATAGGGTACAAACCTATGGTCGGTTAGGCGCGGACAGACAGTCACCAAGTCGATCAACAGAACTATATGGTGATTTCAAGATAAGTCCTTACTTTTTAATCTTGCAATACTTCCATGATACACTGTTAATATATGCATACTATGCCAACTGTTATCGTGATCAAGTTGGATGTATATATGTGTGCTTATATGCCAAACATTTGTGACCAAACTGGTAATTATAATAGTGTGAATGGTGCGCATGTCGCAGTATAATATGGCAAATTGTAGTGTGCTACATGGTGTATGCTGCATGTATAATGTATGCTGCATGGTACAATACACATATGACTGCACAGCATCAATGTTCATCTGATGTTATATTGTGCGTCCATTGTATGTACATCTGCCAGTATTTGAACGAACATCATTTTTGCATGATATATGCGCGCGTAACACATATTGAATGGCGCGCTGCGTGTTGATGTATTACGGATCATGCGCCCTCATCGCGCGTCCCCTGCGCATGATGAGATCATAGCAGGTGCGCATCTCCTGACGAGCTAGATCATCGTATGTGCGCGTTGATGAGCGATTTTTGCAAATCATCTGCAAATAACGAAATTATCATGTGCGTGCGCTGCACTGAACGATTAGTGCTGATAGCGAACATCGCTGTCGCCAGTGCATGTCGAATGGTACGAATGTCATCGCGCGCATAACGAAACTCCGTGCGTCCTGCCGAAGCTGATGCGAATCACATATACTGATGATTTCTTCATCGCGCGTCCTTCTGTCGCATATCGTACCAACCCTGCGAAATGATAACAGCATGTATGTGTGTTCCGTACGCAGTGCGCATAATAACATTCGCTGCAATATCGACAGCAAACGGAGTGCGCGAGGAATTATCATCGCGAACGCATTCGCAGCTGATATCACTCGCAGAAACATCGTCAGAAAATAATCGTAAATGTGCGAGCGCTGTCGCCTGTATGTATGCGCGAACCTGTCACACACACAATATACAATATACAATATATCTACTGCTGCACACACTTATGTGTCCTCGTTCGTCGCGTGGACGGAGAATGACCACTGTCAAGGTTGATATACAACCTTTCAGACTATGCGGCTGCTATTGAACTGTAGCAACGCGCATCAATATTTGGTGGGTATGAGTGCAGTCTCTGGTGTCCAGAATCATCTGCTTGAGCACAATGCTCCTCATATACCTCAATGTCCTCACGCTTCATAAGCGTTACCACTATCGGGTTGTGAACCCGAGAACATTGGGTGAACTAACAGTATCGGCTGGTCGAATTAGCCTGTTGATACCCGCATGGTGTTCAATTCATGCTTGAAGCGAAGACGCGTCCTCTCAGAACAGTTTGTTCTTCAAGAACTTGTCTTGCTTCATCATCGAGATGCCGTACTCGGCCTCTCGATGACAGATGTCACTCATGGTGAGTGGATGACAGATATTATGCCTGTACATGTCATAGTCGACCGTACTGACAATACTCGACGACTGTATGTCATTATAACATATGACATGACATGACATGACATGACATGACATGACATGACATGACATGACATGACATGACATGACATGACATGACATGACATGACATGACATGACATGGTATGACATGTATGACACGTATGACACGTATGACACATATGTCATCGGTCATATCCTTGACAGTGGAGGCGGGATCAACCAGAGTGTTGTGCGTGTTGGCAAGTGTCTTAGCCATGAGAGCAGGGTCAGTGACAAACGTAGGCCTAGAGAGAGCCTTGAGTTTTTCTTTCACTGTGTCAAAGCAAAGATAGTTGCCTGGTGTGCGATTCCCGACATAGCGGTATGGCCTGCTCTTAGGCTGGAGCTTAGCCGAAGTGTCAGCTTTGGCTCCTGCCTTAGAGCGCTGTGCGGGGTCCTGCCAGACATTGCACTCGGACCAGAAGGGCCGGAGCTCGGTGTAGTCGAAGTGACGGTCGGTGTATCTGAGATGAGGTGTGTCCATTCCAATGTGCTTGTTAGGCATAACATTGAGGGCTGTGTTAATGGCATGGAGTGCAGCAAGAGGCCATGCGTACAGCGGGGCATCATATGTGCGCATGGTGCTGTTCATGATCGTCTGCATGTCTCTCCGGAGCACCTCAATCGGAGCCTGGAACTCGTGCATGTATGGCGGACCGGTCTCGTGACGCATGCGGTACTGTCGGAGCAGTGTCTTCATCTTCTCCGATGCGTACTCTGTGGCACAGTCTGTGTAGAAAGTGATGGTCTCTGGTGTGAAGCCGTGGGACTGAATGTCATCAAGGACAGACTGGAGGTGGAAGTGTTGGCCTCCCTTAGAAGGCGAGGCAAATCCGAAGGCCTTTTTAGTGACGGGGCACTTAAAGGCACTGATGAAGACTGACTCGTCGTAGCCAGGGGGTTTGCATGGGCCCCAAATGTCAGCAAATATGTGCTGGAATGGCTTGGACTGTTCCCATTTGACAGGCCGGTGGTTGGCTGGCAAAGCCGGAGGCGGTCTGCGGTTGGCTCTGTCAAATACATTAAAGGGTCCTGGGCGTTTGGCATTCCAGGTGTTGCAATGAGCACACCCGCAGCCTGACAGGATAGTCCTGAGTGTCTTCATGGAGAGGTGTCGTCTGGGTACTGCAAACTGAAGCCCCTGTGAGAAGAGGTGAGCAATGTACTGGTGTGAGTAGTGGCCCAGACAGGCATGGAGGTACTGATGAGGGTCAATCCTGGGGACTGTGGTGGCATCCTTGAAAAGGATGATGGTGTCGAACGGAGCCCCCTGGATGAAGACACGGTCAGCACCGCCCTCCTCTCCTGCATCTGTGAGGTCCTGGGGGGAGTAGGTACCAGCGCGAGGGCGGGAGAAGAAGCCGGGTGTGCCTGCTGGGATGGTGGCTATCTCCTAAACCAAGAATGAAATTAGTTGTTTACCTCATTCCCAAGGTACTCCTCGTCTTTGCTCCCTGAGGAACGCTTCTTCAACCGTTTGACGAAGTGCTTACCACCGACTTGAAAGAAAACGCAGTCTTTTCCAGTGTCGCTATCATCCGATATCGGACACAGGTCCGGATTTGAGAAAAGCATAGGTCCCATATAGGTCCGCGCGGTCCATCACAATACTTCGACAGGTCCCCTATAGGTCCGCGCGGTCCCAAAAAATTCGGTCCCAAAATATCAAAAATGTATGGATCTCGCTAGAACAAGCGTGCTTGCGGACCGAATGTGATATGTGACCTAGAACCGAATGTGATAAAAAACCTAGAAACGAAACCGTCTGCAAATCCAGATACGGTATATAGTATCGACGAATATGGGAATCGGACGGATACATACTGTACAGTATTGATCTTGGATGCTCACACATCGTCATGCTATCGAATAAGTCCCCCATAGGTCCACGCGGCAGTCTGGACCGGTCCAATGGTAGCAGATTATGGATAGGTCCCGCATAGGTCCACACGGTCAGGGCCAGAATCGCCCATTCTGCTCATAGGTCCGATCGGAAACGGGCGACAGGTCCCCAATAGGTCCGAGGCACGATTTGGGGGGTCCGATAGGTCCAGGACCGGTCAATTACGCCTTGACAGCGACACTGGTCTTTTCCCTTGCAAATGTACTCGCCAAGGCAGTGTTGGGCACGTGCGGTGACGTTGCCTTTCCCGTATAATTCCGTTAACTGCTTCCAAGTGGTATTTCCAGGTTCTGACCAGCAGCGATTGGTAACGAAAAAGTCCAATTGCAGCATGGGAACGCCTTTCCTTCCCCGTTCAAGTTCACCTTTAAAGTGCGTAGCAAAAAGAACATCCCCTGAAACGTCCAAGGGCACCTTCGAAGTCTTCACTACATCTGAAGGCCAGACTACCCCCTCTTCGTCGGAAATAGGTGTGCTGTCGGTGTCTTCATCTGGTTCAGGTTTCTTTGTGCAACTTGCCTTCGAACTGACGGCTGTAATTCTGACATCCTCTTCCGAGTCCGAAGATGTTTTGGCTTTGACATCGGAGTCTTCCACCTCAAAATCTTCAATGAAAATCTGGTAAAGATGCGCAGGTTCTACTGGGTACAGGTCAGAGGTTTCGAAAATATCGTTAGTCTCCAAGTCCATCAGCGTGAAACATTGATCAGCGCTTAGACGAAATATTTTAGTAATTACATCTGAAGCAACGTAGCCTTCTCCTTTTGCGTAGTAAACAGGAAGTTCAAATATTTTTTCTGTGCCATCGCTTTTATAAACAAAACTCACAAACTTTGACCCCATGACAGCACCTGAACTTACGGAGGCAATGCCTCCGAAAAACAGTTTGAAAAGAACAAACCCGCAAACAAAATATAGATTCGTTTTTGACACTCGTTCGAAAATAAAGCGTGCCAGCGCGTATATTTCGCGATCGAATAATATCTTTATTGTCTCGGGAAAAAAATCTAAAGTTAAATTTTCGATTAGAAACAGCGCGCGCAGTGACCCTTAAAATTATCGAACCCGCAGACGCGATAGTTTGGATTTTTCGTCAAGTCGGTGAAAAGAAACTCGATAAAGCTGAGTTTCGAAAAGTACTCAGCTTACATTTTATACAAACAAATTCAATAAGTATTTGTACCAGCTTACACAAACTATGAAGGCCACCTACCTCTCACAACTGCATGCGGTACAGAGATGCTCAAAACGTTCAGAGTTACTGAACGGCCTACAACAGTTACAGGTCGGCAGAGTCCAGAGGCGGGGACAATCGAACATATAAAAAAGCGACAGATGAGAGCCTGGAGTCCCGCCAGGAATGTCTGCAGGGACAATCATGGTCCGCGGTGTAATCCACTCGTTACCAGCACGGTCGGGGTAGTCTCCATCGCGCTCCATCAATTCAAAAACTAAATGAGACCGGGTGCGACGAACGAAGCGCCAACTGGCGAACCCGGCGTCAGTTCTTCCAAAGATGCGCACGTTGTAATGAGTCGAAAGGCGCCAATGCTCAAGCTTGTCCGTGAGGACCTTCAGCTGCCGTTTCACGTCGAGAATGATGGCCGTGAGGTCGGACAGCTGCGAGGTGTCACCGTCAGTGGCCACGGCCGCTGCGGACAGGGTGAACGAGGCAGTGTGCGTACCGGCTGCGACGTGTCGGGCGTAGCACTCGAGGACCCATTGCTGAATGGTGAGGAGGTCCACGGCCGCCCGCTGCTGGTGCGTGAAGAGCCTCGACACCACCGGCGCGTAGAATCCAGGATCCAGCGCCGCGAGGAACAACTCCTTCACCTCGTCATCGTCGAGGGTGTTGCGCCTCTTGGCGGACCGCAAGGCCGCGTTGAAGTCCGTGATGGACTCGGACGGGTCGGTGTAGGCCTTGAAGCGGACGCCAAGGAGGTCCGATGTCCCCTGAAAGGGTGCACCGGAGTCCAGCAGCCGCCGTGCGAGCTCCAGAAGGGCTCGCTTGCCGTCCAGCGGGTGCAACGTCGCAGACGCCTCGAGCCAGTCACCCGCCGGAGAGGCGGGACACACGATGAGCTCGAGCGTTGAAAAAAGAAGTTTGTTGGCCTCGGGTCGGACGGCCAACGTGGAGTCCTCCAAGTCGAAAAGAGGTGCAAATAAGGCGTCCTCCGCCTCGAATGCCTCCTGGAGAGCAGGCACCAGCTTGGAGAGAAGCACCTGCGCATTGGATTCCGTTCCCGTGAATCGGTCATGCTTCTCACGGAAACATTTCCGGATCACGTGCTTCGCCACGCTCTCGTCGAAGCGCTCACGGGTGAGCGAGCGAACACCCGCCAAGAAAACAGCCTGGGCGGAGTTCGCAACCGGAACACCAGTAGGTGCCGGCGTAGCCGGCGTGACGGAATTACGTGCGGCAGCGGAGTCGAAAATTGTAGCTAAGGAGCGTCGGCGAGACGCCATACTCGAGGTCAATCTAGTCGCAACCATGGTGTAGAAGAGTGCAGAGATGAAGCGAGGGAAAGTGGGGTGAGGTGCGGAAGGAGGGGCGGCCAAGAGTCGAAATGCGGTCGTCGAGGAATTAGGGAAAGCTGCGGCGCACAAAGTCCTCCAAACGTGCATGTGGATTGAATAACGCGGCCAAGGAATGTGGTGTCGGATCCGACCAAAAATCCCAACGTGTACCAACGCGTAGCAAGGAAAATAAGCGGCCACGTGCACGAGCTTCCCGCAAATCCAATCAACCAGTCACTCAACTAGGCCATACCGCTCCGTCGCGCCTCTAGAGGAGCCCCTCACTCCATCTCAATCGTCGTTGTTTAGCCAGACATGGCCAAACTTCGCAGTGTCTAAATAAAGAGTGCGTGGGGCCAAACCTGTTGGATATACCCCTAGGACCCCGGATATATTCACTCAGTGATCGGTTTTCTCAGAATCTATTAAAGTTGATAAGTTAACCCGATATAACGGGCAGAAACAGTTAGGGTTCGGGTTCGGGTGACAATCATAAACACTACTATAGGAAGAGTCACAAAAGTAAGCGGTGTGACAATTCCAGCAAATGACAAACTCGGGTCCTCGTTACCTCGTTACCTCGTTACTTGAGTTTGGTGAGGCAGACTTTGGTCAGAGACCGCACACAGGTTCATGACAGACCGCTACCCTACACTCAGCAGGTCGCCACATATGACGAGTGCCTGTACATCGGTTGGATTGACGGTCAGCTCTTCATAGTCCTCATCTACGTTGATGACTTCATTGTGGCGTGTGCCGATGAGCGGTCCAGAGCCCGGTTTCACACTGACATCATGTCCACATTCCAGGCCACCTACTCTGGTGTCCTCAACCAGTTCCTCCAGCTCAAGGTTGATGTCCAGACTGAGACACTTCCTATAGGAGAGTCATGCCCGACCAGGATTGAGCTTTCACACGAGCGGAGCATCACTGATCTGTGTGCTAAGTTCAGCATAGACACGGATAAGCAGGCACCTCGATCACCGATGACAGAGGGTCACTCCCTCCCCATTCCCCCGCCTGATGCCATTGACAGGTCCATTGAGACACCCCTCAGATCCTTGATCTACTCTCTGCTCTGGTTAGCCAGGACAGCCAGACCCGACATATACTACCACGTCACGTATCTGGCTCAGTTCTGCCACCAGCCCACAGTTGAGGCCCTCACCGCTGCCAAGCGGATCCTTCACTATGCCTACTCCACCAGAGACTACACACTTGCTATGGCTATTGGATCTACAGCACCCCAGCTCACAACGTTCTGTGACTCAGACCATGCAGGAGACACTGCCACACGGAACTCAGTTTCCGGCTACTGTCTCTACTTTCACGGTATGCTCATTGACTGGTGGTCAAAGAAGCAGAAATCATGCACTGCCCTTCACTCTACAGAGGCAGAGTATGTTGCCATGTCAGAAGCCTGCACCTCCGCCCTGGCCATCTACAACACACTGACAGAGTTCTTCCCCTCAGCTGAGCCCATCACCATCAATGTAGATAACTCAGCAGTTCAGACTTTGGTCACTCAGCGGGCACTCTCTACTAAGCTCAAACACATTGCGGTTCGGTACCACGCGGTTAGGAACTGGTGTCAGGGGCCCCTCAGGAAGTTTATCCCGGTCTGGATTCCGACCGATGACAATCAGGCTGACATTTTCACTAAAGCCCTTCCTACCACAAAATACGGGGTTCCCATTATCGACAAGTTCACTGCCCGCCTCTTGATGGATATTAAGGACCGGGGTGTTAAGCTGAAGGAGAGACTACAAGCAGCTGCAGCACAGAAGTTTCATGCCGAGCAGCAGCAACTACAACGACTGCTGGAAGTGACGCCCCGACTGTCATTCCTATAGTTAGGGTGTATGACTGTCACCGGTCCCGGAACCCTAGACCCCGAACATATAACGGGAAGACTCGGTATTCCGTTTATCTTATCTATTCTGATTACCACACTCGTATGAATATACAGTCAAGCTGATATATTCAGCAGGTTTGGTACCACGCACGCTTAATTTTACACTGCGACTTTGGCCATGATTGGCTAAACACCGGCGCTTGAGATGGGGTGAGGGACCCGCGTTAGAGAGGCTTTCGGTACGGGCGGTATGGCTCAGTTACGGACACGCGGTTGATTGGACATGATTGGGTAGCGCTGACGACAGTTTATTTTCCGTGAAGTATCGTTGGGCTGGATTTTGTTGTTTCTGGTCTCCGGAACACCGTACGACATTGATCACGTCCTTTCGTCCCACACGACCACGCACAATTTACTGTTTCCCTGATTATCCTCGACGACCCGCCGCAACTCGCTGGCCGTCGCCCACGCCGTTGGTCTCGCCTCGCATTTTCCACCTCACCCTATCTCTACAGTCATTTCACTATGGGTACTTCTACGAGATCTCACACCGCGGCCGCACGCCGCTCACTAGTTACAATTTTCGACGATGCCGCAGCTCGACATGCGACCACTCCAGCCACCCCTACGGTTACGGCTACCCCGGCTGCGCAGTCAGCAGGGGCGCTGTTCCTCGACGCTGTCAAGCGTCTAGCAAAAGAATTCTTCGACGAGCGTGCCGCTAAACTCGTCATCAAGAAGGTGTACGACGACAAACATGGCCGTTTTGACGGTACGGAGTCGAACGTCAGCTCCGTTTTCGCCCGTCTGGTGCTGGCGTTACGGGACATTTTCGTCACTGAGGAGTCCGCGTTTTCTTCTCTGTTCGACCTGGAGGATGCCGCGTTGCCCGTTCGCGCCGAGGCGAACAAACTGCTGTTTTCGACACTGGAATTCATCATCGCTCCGGTGTCGCCCGCAGCAGACTGGATGGAGTCTTCAGCGGAGGCACACCCGTTTGATGGGAAGCGAGTGTTGCTGGAGATCGCCAGGATGCTCCTGGATTCCGGCGGGCCCTTCCAGGGCACCGCGGACCTTCTGGCCATCAAGATCAACCAGTTCGACCCGTCGCGGGCAATCGCCGCCTTCAACGCCGCTCTCCGGTCCGCTCGACGGAAGAGCACTCTCGACGACATGGAGGTCAAGTCCCTTTTCATCAAGTCCCTCGACCCGGTCTTCTACGCCCCGGTGGTCAACCGTCTGTTGCTACACGATCAACGTGCGGCGGAGTCCCTTGCCACCATTCAGCAATGGACCCGTGAGTGCCACGCACAACACGGGACGGATTCGCACGTCCCGCCTGCTACGCGCACGTTCTCCGCCCTCACCCTGGCTGGGCAGAGCGACGACGAGGACTACAAGACCGTCTTCAGCGAGCTCCGCGACCAACTCTACGACATGAAGAAGGAGATCAAGGCGCTCCACAACCGTCTCGACGACACGAAGGGCTACACGCCCCGCAACGACAAGAAGAACGCCATTGGACGCGGTGGACACGGTGACGGCGTCCGCTTCGCAGCGAAGCCCCTCCCTGAGCACGGCAACTTCCCGCAGAACTTCCGTGGGAAGTCTTCGGGTAAGGTGGCTTTCCACAAGCCCACCGGTACGTTCGTCCCGTTGTGCCGGCACCCGACATGCTCCGCTACGGCGGAGAAGCATTGGCATCGTGACTGCCCGCACGGCGGGCCACGCGGACATGTTGGGGCACACGGTTTCAGCATTGCGGACAGCGAGAACGACATGCTCGCCGTGATGTTCCAGAACGCCGTGGACAAAGACGACGCCGTCCGTTTCGACGCCGTCTGCTGCATTGCAGACGGCAAACCTGATCTCTACGACACCGCCTCCGCGTTCTCCTTCGCTGTCACCGAGGAGCGGGTGCCCGACACCATCGACGAGTACCTGGGGTACCGCCAGCCCGCTGACACCCACCTCGGGGTTTGCGCGGTTGGTGGTGCTACGAACATCCACAGCTTCAAGATTCACGAAGAAGTCCGTGCCGACACTCTGGACGCGCCACCGCCGCCGGCACCGCCCTCCGCTCCGCAGTCGGTGGTGTCCGACGAGGGGATGTACCCCATCAGCGCGCTACACGCGCACGAGCCGCACGCGACCTTCATGGACAAGTTCGCGTTCAACTTGAACATCGCGGAGACGGAACCCACGCTTGCAATGCACCACATGGGCCCCGTCGCGCCCGTGGACTCCGTCTCCGTAGCGACAGACGACTCCGAGAATGGGGACGAGTGTATTCCACCACCGAGACAGCCCTTGGGATGCGGCAGACCGCCGATGGGTTTCGGGTTCTCTGCCCTCACGTCCCTCGCAGTCTGCCTGTTGTTTGTTGTTTGTGCAACTGCCGCGCCTTTGCGTGATTGCTCCGCGCCGGCATCTTCAGCAACAGGGCGCACCGGCGACGAGGTCGGTGGTGCTGGTGTGCTGACGCCCGCAGCCGTTCCGCCGGATCTCTACTACCAGCCGGCAGGCTGGTACGGCAGCTGGTACCGTACTACGTACGGGTACGGGTGGACGTGGCTCCCGGGCCCCCCGCAGCCACCTGAGGCAGCCCCAATTATTGCTGCGCCGCCCTCACCGGGCGGTGCTCCGCCATCACCTGACTACGAGCCACCCGCCTGGGGCGGTGGTACCGGGGATGCACTTTCTTCTTCAATCCAACACCGGGCAGGACCGATTGCGCCCGGTGCAACTGCCTGCGGCGACATCGACACATCTCCGATCCTCTCAATTTGCTCTACGAATGATTTCACAGGCAGTGGTACCAGCTCTCCTGGGCGCTGTGACAGTGGCACGGGCTCTCCCGGGCGCTTTCAAAGTGGCTAGAGTTGCAATTGAGATTAGCCTGCCTCCAGACTGTTGTGCTGTTGGTTCGGGTTGCCCCAAGATGGGCTTAGTTTAGGGCTTTAACTGTATCCGTATTCTGCACTATGCCTCACTAACTGCTAGTTTCGGGGGTTACCCTGCCAGAAAGGACAGGTTCCCCTGTAGGATGCTTATTTCCACCGAAGCTGAGTAGGTGTTTGTTTCAGTTCCGTGACCACCTAGTTTGCCAGTCACCACCCTAGGTGGTGTGCTGGAAGTGACGCCCCGACTGTCATTCCTATAGTTAGGGTGTATGACTGTCACCGGTCCCGGAACCCTAGACCCCGAACATATAACGGGAAGACTCGGTATTCCGTTTATCTTATCTATTCTGATTACCACACTCGTATGAATATACAGTCAAGCTGATATATTCAGCAACGACAACGACAACAGGACGAGATTGCCTTAGCATCACCGCAACGGCAGAACTTGATAGGGTGACCCGAGGCGAGGGAAGGTGGGCCTCTGCGAGCATGTCTATTTCTAAAGACCCGGAGGCACCAGTAGGACCAGTTCTTGCTAATGCAAATGCATGTATCTCTACTTGCTCCGTCTCCGAGTATATTGATATTGCTTGTTTTTCATTATCATGCCACCGCCACCCACATCCACAGAATGTGGTGGTGTCACGGGGGACTAGATATCCAGTATTGCCCCCTGTATGACATTCCTCGATGCATGTGACAAATGACTGCATTATTCGGCTCGAGACCGCGAGCCACAGCGATAGAGGCCGCGAGCCCGCGTGTTAGTGCTACCAGCGAGACACTTTACGTTTGAGAGACACTTTACGTCTGTCAATTAGCCGTACTCGTACAACCGTGCATAGCTCACGTAGCATAAGCTATACTTAGACTCTCGTACTCTCATATGTTATATCCTTTACAGTCATATATCTCACGGTTTCAGCCTCATATTTTTGCTTACAACGATAGTTATAAAACACCGATATACAGAATATTCTACCCTGTATGTGTTTCAAACTATCTATTAAACGGGAAGATCGAGTATTCTCCCCGGTGATCTATTCTGATTATCTGTCTCACCGAATATACAGTCCAGTTGATATATTCAGCAAGCCTTGTTTGTCGATTTGGACGTTGAGTTTAGGGGTAGGAGACACCGTAAATTATTTGGTAGCCGGGGGCCGATTTGGGCCGTCCGGGATAATAAAAACATTAGTCACCTACTTGCTACTGAACTGGCAGTGGACACAGTAGTTACTACAATAGTTGAGAGATACCGTGACAGCAGGCCTGAAAATGACAATTGTGAATGGATGAAGACCGGGGCGGGGCGGGCGGCGGGCGCGGGGCGCGGGCGGTCAGTCGGGATAAAATATTGGCAGGGGGAATAGTAGATACGTAGTATCTACTATACTCCCCCTGATATTGGCGACTGTGGAGGCCTTTTGGGAAACATTACGCAACGATTTTTGACCAAAGTGGTCTCTATGGGCGGATTTGAACTCTACTTTTCAGACTTCCACTAGAAAATAGTCGGAGCGCGCAACACCCAAAGTTGTTTGGCGGGAAGGGTGTGATCCCAAAAGGCCTCCACTAGAAAATAGTCGGAGCGCGCAACACCCAAAGTTTGGAGGGCCGCCTTTGTCAAAGTGCCAAACTTTGGGCCGCCTATGGCCTTGGTGCATTGATCCAAAGGGGGCGCGGCCTTGGTGCATTGATCCAAGGGGCGCGGCCTTGATGCAGTGATCCAAAGGGGCGCGGCCTTGATGCATTGATCCAAGGGGCGCGGCCTTGGTGCATTGATCCAAGGGGCGCGGCCTTGATGCATGATCCTGCGGGGCGCGGCCTTGATGCATTGACCCAGGGGGCGCGGCCTTGGTGCATTGATCCAAGGGGCGCGCCCTTTATGCATTGATCCTGGGGGCGTGGCCTTGGTACATTGATCCAAGGGGGCGCGGCCTTGATGCATTGATCCAAGGGGCGCGGCCTGGTGCATTGATCCAAAGGGGGCGGCCTTGATGCATTGATCTAGGGGCGCGGCCTTGGTGCATTGATCCAAGGGGCGCGGTCTCGATGCAGTGATCCAAGGGGGCGCGGCCTTGATGTATTGATCCAGGGGGGCGGATCTGTTTGGGGTTGTGATGCGTCTCGGGTTCGCACTCTTTAAGGCTTCCACTAAAAAATAGCCGGAGCCCACGACTCACACGTTGTGTGGCGGGGGGGATTCAAACTCTTTAAGGCTTCCACTAAAAAATAGTCGGAGCCCGCGACTCACAAGTTGTGTGGCGGGGGGGATTCAAACTCTTTAAGGCTTCCACTAAAAATAGTCGGAGCCACGACTCACACGTTGTGTGGCGGGGGATTCAAACTCGTCTTCCGGCTTCCACTAAAAATAGTCGGAGCCCACGACTCACAAGTTGTGTGGCGGGGGATTCAAACTCTTTAAGGCTTCCACTAAAAATAGTCGGAGCCCACGACTCACAAGTTGTGTGGCGGGACGAGGGGTTCAAACTCTTTAAGGCTTCCACGACTAAAAATACTTGTAGTCGGAGCCCACGACTCACAAGTTGTGTGGCGGGAGGGGTTCAAACTCTTTAAGGCTTCCAATAAAACATAGTCGGAGCCCACGACTCACAAGTTGTCGTGTGGCGGGGTGGATTCAAACTCTTTAAGGCTTCCACTAAAAAATAGTCCGATCGGATCTACTAAAAATTCACCGATCGGACTGGTAAGGTAAGGTAAGGTCAGGTAAGGACCGGTAAGGTCCGATAAAAAAAAAATATCGGACCTTCAAAAAAAAAAAAACTCGTTCCCATCACAAAAATTCGAAATTTCAATCATTCGTCTGTCGGTGATGATGGTGAAGCAAAATCCTTTATACAACTCCTTCAATTTTCGGGTCTGTCCGCCCAGACGAGAGCAAGAATTTCAGATCCCTGCAAAAACTGAAATGAAGGTCAACTTGCGAAATACTGAGGAGTTCGAAAAGATTGCACTTAAGCTTCACGAATCAGTTTATGCATACCTGCAGGTGACGTTGGCCGACCTTTTAGACTTCGGTTGATGAGGTTCATTGTTTCACACACTGCTGAGAGATTCCATACGAAAGCGTGTTTTGAATCCCATGAAAAATATTATTGCAGGGAAGTAATCTGTCAGAAGAGAAGAAAAAAGTATTGAGGTCGCGAATGAACACCATGGAGGTCTGTGTGTTAAACAAAAGCTCTCAACAAATAAATCAAAGTGTTTTGACTAACGGATTGACGGTTTGATAAGGAGATAGTAAGCATTTTATTGCGTGCAGGATAACGTCCTTGCGACCATAAAAGACTCTGTGCTTTGCGCTGGTGTTGAATGGTATCGCAACACCAAAGGCGTGCTGTCTCGCGCTGAATTCACTGCCTGTGACGTTCTAGTTATGTTGTTCTTATCACTTCCTGCAAATATTTTAGGGAGTCGCTATAGGTGAAGTCTCTCAGACTCAGAACAGTCGTTTGCATAGGGAACATATACCTTTGCGGTCTGCGTATAAGTTCGTTGTGGTTTCAACAGTTTTCGCATTAATTCCTTACACAACGGATACCGCCATTGTATGCATACACTGTTTCAATGTTCGGCGATATGGATGGTGGAGTTGTGCTTCCCTTTTCACTTCAGGCGGCAAGATTGGCGACAGTTAAGTGACGACGCAGACAGACAAGTACAGAACTCGGAGTCAAGCCGAATGCCCCTACCCCTCGTGCTGCCCACCGATGATCACTGCCTTGCGCTCGAAGGAGAAGTCGGGGAACTCGCAGGTAAGCTCGACACCATAAGTTGTGCTGTATTCCTTAGACAAGGATGGTGCTCTTTGCGCACATCAGGTTAACAACGAATGTGTTCATTGGCGTGAAAAATGGTGTGGTACGATTTGCATAAACAAATACAAGTAGGACAGCAATGTCTCCCCGGCATACGTATAAGGGCAATTTTCGGTGATAACTTACTCATCTCTGGGCACCTCTTTTTTATGCTTCAAACGGTTAGTTAAGCCTGCTATTTTTTCAGGGCTTGAGGGAATCGTTCCTGCCACGCACGCAGAAGAGGTGGCGCGGCGCCGCTCAAGTTTACGCGCCAAGGCACTTCAGCAGGCAGCTGCAAACCTAGAACTTCTTCATCCTGGACCAAAGTCAACTGCACAGGGGTTAGATATCTCGAAGGAGAACCTTGGGGCACTCGTAGTGCAGGATCCCTCTCTCTCGAGCCTTGAAGAGCAGCTGGAACGCACTGTGGCCGCACTCCCTTCGATATCGAAGCGCGTCGGGGTGAGTGGAAGCATGTGTCCACGTGGTTCTCCCGGGAACACACAGCAACGCTTCATGGCTATTTAGGCTTGATGAGTTCTTCACGTTGTCGCCTTGTGGACTAATTTTCTCACGCCACGCCATCACTTACATTTGCAGACTGCAATCTCAGCTTTTGAAACTAAACCCGCCTGTAGGCTTCTTGCGGTTTAAGTAGATTTCTTCATAGGGGGCTATGTTGTGGATATGCTTGGCAGACATCACTTGCACGAGTAGAGCACATCCGCTCAGCACTACAAGCGAATCGAAAGCGCCCACCGCCGGGTCAGGTGGAGTGCACCGTTCGCGAATTGTCTTCCGAAGGTGCGTTGGTGTTACACGCAGGCAGCATCACGACGCTCTATTCTGTCTGTGGTGCCTCCTCGCTGCTTTGCTGGACTGTCAGTTCCTTTTTGACCTTTATTACCTTCACTGTCAAGTTTGAGTGATTTTGGCATAACTCTATGCAACCCGGTCTAGTTGACGAAGACGTATCACTTGCTTGTGACACCAATATTGTGACCAAATATTTCTTCCTCTTAGTCCCTTACCCTAAGCATCTTTTCAACTGTACAGATGAAAGTTATACTGCACCTTGCGTCGGCATGAATACCCGGCGGCGTGTTGCGCAAGCCCTCAATAGGAAGTAGTCAGAAGCGAATCTGGTGCGGTTCTTTTAGCAAACGAGCACATAAAGGCAGAACTCGTGTGTACGGGGCACAACAACGCTGCAAACTTTATACAAGTTGGATGAATTGACGAATTCCTCCAAGCATACAAACTGTGAACCACGACTTTTCAGTTGTGCTAGCCTATGAATGAGACTTCTCGTCGTGATGGAGCTCCTAAACAAAAGGGGAGGTTTCCATTTCCAACGCAAGAAGAGCTGACATATACTTGGCAAACCTCGCTCCCCGCTGTGTAGGATGTGCTTTTACCTTTCTCAAATGCGGGGTTGTAACCAAATTGTAACCATATATTGCACTTCTAGTATTTTTTCACTCAATGAATGTAAGCCTGCATTGGAACGATACACAGAGAATGATGAGCATTATTATTAGACAGATGCTTTGCATGGGACTGGAACTCTATGAGTTAGCCGGCTTGAAAGCGTTCCTTATAGTGCTTAAATTTAGTGCCCCAGAAGCGTATAAAACCAACTCACGTAGTGTATGGTATATGGTTTTCCTAGTAGTTCTCCATAACTTGTTGCTAGGGAGGTCATCCTCACTATGACAGGGTCACTTATGCCACCACCTTCTGGTCCTGCATTAAGCTGAATGATCGTCGTGCTTGGCAGAAGTAGAGAGAAAGGTGATCTTCAGGGATAGAGTCAGTAGTACCGCGGCTAGGTGGCGACGTCATTATTGTGGCTAACGTCTTCAATTAATTTACTGCCAAAAACATACTGATCCTCAGGTTTGCCAGCTAGGAACGATTTGGCGAAGAACTAGCGAACAGGAGGCTCAGCAAGGGGACCACTCCTTTGTCCTTTCATCATGACACGAGGTACCTGCAACCAATGGGGAAAGGGGGAGCCCGCAACGAAGAAAACAGCCAAGGGTGGGTGGGTTGAAAATTTTCATGACTGTGAACTAAGCGTTCACAGCAAACTTATGCGGGAATAATTGCAACATAAATACCCCGCTCAAAGGCGTTACTGAGAGTATAATCACATGTCGAACACGGCGATCGCTTGATGACCCAAGGGATCTCGTATTGTCAAAACAAATCAATCAACAATCGTTTGTGTGACATAGGCTAACGTCTTTAATTAATTTACTTACAAAATTATATTGATCCTCAGGTTCGTCAGCTAGGAAAAACCTCAACTTAGCCGAAGAGAAGCCTCCGCCAACTCTAGACAAAACTCGAGCCAATCACGAAACACGGAAACAGCCGAAACAAAACCACGAAGCAACTTGAGTTGTTCATATTCCGAATCAGAAAGAGACACAGGTTATGCAGGTGAAGACAAACAAAATACTCCATAAATTGTAAGATAACGATGGGCGTTCCTTTCGGTTTTCCAATATGCTCGCCCCGTACCGTGCTGAAGATCATGTTCTTCAACCATAAGAGTAATCGCGCCAGCAGCTCTCTCTCTCTCTCTCCAAATATTGTTTGATCAGATAGAAGATTGGAACGCGACAACCACGAAAATCTGAGATCCGAAGTCCATTCGCATTTGCACCCTCGGCATATGGCCAACGAGAACGGCTGTAGCATCATAACGTCGAAAAGAATATCCAGCAGTATCCCCATTAGTCAAAATCTTGAGAAGCCGGAATAACATCTCAAGAGCTGATATCGGACAAATAGGCGCATGACATGAATTCGGAAGCCGACGGAACTCCAAAAACATGAGAAATTCCACCACGAAGCGTCTTCCCCCCAACGAAATTAAAAAACATTCCTGAGCCGTCCGGAAATAAATAACTGAAGCGTCAGGGCAAATAGAAAGCAATTCAGTTGGCCTCTTCAAAGTGCGAAACCGAAGAAGAATCAAAGCTTTCGACCGCAACGAGGCAAAGAGCATATATCGACAATCGCAGCATGTAAAGGTCGAGGTATGAAACATATCAATGTCCTTAAAATGTTGACAATGATCATAATAGTATCACGAAACACTGGAGTAGCTTGTCGAGGAGTAACACGGTGTTGAGTTTGCTCCTCGCGAATTTGAATTTCATAAAATTTAACCGTCCGGCCCGAACAAGGATTGTCCGCACCAGTTCTACCAATATCTAGGAAAGCCCGAGGCCATTTCCCAATCATCGAATTAACCGAACCAAAAGGTTGACGCCTAGGACAAAGAGCGCCGAGGAAGTGAACAGCCACTACGGAATGCAAAATAGTCTTCCCGAATTGTTCCAAGTAAATTAAGCAAACCACAACATGATCAGCGGTACACGAAAATATAGAAACGCCGTCGGGGGCCGTGTCAAGAAAGGCAGACAGCAAATGAACATCTCGAAACTTTCGACACTGATAAACATCCCGCAAACGGTCTCGCTGAAGCTGCCCAAGTCTCAAATGCATATTGTTTCAACCAGGAACTGCGCGCAACTGCACCACACGAATATATATATATATTGTAGCAACAACTCGCATCTAGCAACAACTCGCATGTAACAACCTAATATAAATAAGGATAATTGACAATATAAACAGTCAGGCAAATAATACGGAGATATTATATCTCAAATACAAGGGTCTACGTCCCTAGAGTAATATCAAGGAAAATACGACAGGAATAAGGCTCTCTCAGTCTATCCTAGCTGCCTAGGCAGCGATGCGCTGGCGGCATGCAGCAGAGCAGCACCATGTGCCTTCAGGGATGTCATCAGTGGACAAGTTAATGCAGTGAATGTGGAAACCACGGTCACAACCGTCAAAGAGGAGCATGGGGTCGACTTCGCTGGAGTGGATTTGGGTGCAGATGGTGCATTGGGTTTCAGTGGAAGTAAGAGACGATGGCGAGCGGGAATCGGGGGTTTCGAGGGCTGCTCGGCTGGTGGAAGACCTGGAAGTTGTTGCAGGCCTTTGAAGTGCCTGCAATAGCCGGAGGCAAAGGACGTCAGGGGGAGATGCGAGTGAGCTGCAGAAGCTGATGCGCCCCCCACAACATAGCATATATTGCAAGAGCTGCGATGCAATCCCTGAGCAGTCAACCAGTCATCCGGCGTGTAGCACCCAGGAAGCATTGTGAGAGATGCAATGTAATCCCCGAAAGCGGAGCATATATTGCTTGAGTTGTGCGTGTGTGGAATGCACATGGCGGGTGTTGGGGTAAGGTGAGGCAGGCAAGCGTAGGAAAGGTACCTTAGTGCGTGAATATGCGACCTTGCTGTAGCATTGCTTACACAAATCATGCGCAGAGCGTGGTAGCGATCCACGGGTTTTTTGCACTTGGTGCAGATGGGGGCATCTGGGCGGTTCTTGAGTTTTTCTTTGAGGCTGGCGAGGTTGGCGGCGTAGGCGGCCTCGATGGTGTCTTTCATGGCCAAGAAAGTGTTCTCCGTTTGCTGGAGGGAAGAGTCAGTTGCGGCACGCCTGCAAATGTCACATTGGCAGCATCCAATGTTAGGGCCACTCAGGGCCATGGATACGAACCTCCACAGTGAGCGAGGTTAGGGCCGGGGATGTGAGGATCGGCAGGGGTGAATATCAAGCGCATGCAAGTTAGGGTTAGGAATGCTGGGAGTAGTGGCGGTTGTAGGGCGCAGGAATGTCAGGGCTGGGGATGCAGGAGGGAAGAGTTGGATGCAGCGTGCCTGAAGATGAATTGTGACATTGGGAGCGGGTGATGGCCTTGGAGAGGTCGGTGCCCCAGAGAACATCGCGCAAAAGCAGCGCTCCCTTACCAGCCAGTCCGATGCATAGATAAGGGCCTTTTTTGGTGAAGCCGAGCATCTTGGACTTGGTGATGATTGTGTCGCGCGTGTCGCGGGGGATGCGGACGGTGACGAGATCATTGACCTTGATGTGGGAATTCTGTGTGTGAAAAGAGTTTGCAGGGGCGGTGAGATTGTGCAGGGGGTAAATGAATACGGGGGGAATGCAGAGGTGCATGGTGCAAGCACAAGTATTGATTGGCCCACCCACCACAAAGGGATATCACTCACTCACCGGACCACATTCTGAACGTGGGCCGGCATGCTGTGCAGGGTGAGCGCAGAGTGGGGGTGAATGTAGGCGGGGGGAGTGCGGTGTAGCAAGCCCCGCCACTCCAAATCTGAGTATCGGTGGTAGATCCACCCGCCCTCATACCAGTACACGAGATGCCTCACACCGAACCTTTCGCTGGATCTACGGCCGTGGACGTACATCGGCCAAAAACTCCACCAGCGATAGGTCCTGAGATTAACTGCATGTTGCCCGAAGTTCTCTCAGTCTTCTTCTGCTTGTTCCCGCGCTTGCAGCCACAAGCGGAGAATTAAAGGGTCTTCAGGAACCCATTGGGCTTGTTGTAACTGGCAGTCGCGAAACGTAAAAGTATCGAAAGGCCATATCCAATACTGCAATATTCCAATATTGGCCATACTGGTGTAGGTAGTCTAAGGTGCGGGTTGTGGTTCTATGTCACGAACGCAGGTGTGTGCAAACGACCTCCGGTTACGACTCCTCCAACATATACCCTAAAACCCTGACCCTTGGACGCCCCGATATATCCATGTGCAGCACACCTGTAGGAACACCTGCCGCGGGATATTTTTCCTCTGACGTATTTTTATGTTTCCCGCGAAATAATACAGTTAACCGGTCTTCTTAGCTGCCGAGAATCGTGCTGGAATAGCCTGTTCAGGGCAAATTGACCCGCTGAATGCCCATGTTGGGTCACATGAAGCCTGGGGGAGCATCACCCCTGGTTGTTTTCAGTCCTCGGCGAGATTGAAAGCAACCAGTTCCCCACAGTCCGTATCGTTCCCCCGAAGTGAGCGAGGTTTCTCTTCATCATTTGATGCTTTCAGAATGTTGCAGAGGTGCATGCGGACGAACGCGTCTCCCGGCGTCGAACCTGAGGACACGCGACGATCCATCAAGAACACGGAGGACGTGACAAAGTGTAAATGAAGAGCATTTTCAGGGCCTGAAAAGCCATTTTCAGGCCCTGAAAAGCCATTTTCAGGCCCTGAAAACCATTTTCAGGCCCTGAAAAGCCATTTTCAGGCCCTGAAAACCATTTTCAGGCCCTGAAAAGTCATTTTCAGGGCATGATAAGCATTTTCAGGCCCTGAAAAGTCATTCTCAGGGCCTGAAAAGTCATTCTGAGGCCCTGAAAATCATTTTCAGGCCCTGAAAAGCATTTTCAGGGCCTGAAAAGTCATCTTCAGGGCATGAAAAGCATTTTCAGGCCCTGAAAATGCTTTTCATGCCCTGAAAATGACTTTTCAGGGCCTGAAAATGGCTTTTTCAGGGCCTGAAGAGTCATTTTCAGGCCCTGAAGAGTCATTTTCAGGCCCTGAAGAGTCATTTTCAGGGCCTGAAAAGTCATTTTCAGGGCCTGAAGAGTCATTTTCAGGGCCTAAGGGGTTCTTGCACCTCAAAATCGGTGCACGTGACAGGCATTAAGGGGTTTCGGCTCCAGAATGTCCTCCCCCAGCTGGAAGACTACTGGGAGACTGTGCAGGACAAACACCGCTTTCTGCGGAAGGTATGTTAATAAATTAGACCTCTAGATTGTGCGCCCTCCTAGTTCCAGGTGGCGCTCTCCACGTGGTGCCCTCCTGGTAGCGCCCTCTTGATGACGCCCTCCATAGCGTGGCCATTACATACAGTTATAGCCTGCTTCCTGAGCAATGTGGTTGTGCGGGTTTGTAATTGTAGCTTGGAAAGGACTCTACCGACCCTTTCCAAGCCACGGTGCAGGAAGTATTCGCCCGTGGAGGGTTAGATTTGGAGCAGTATCAAATGGAAGACGCTGCCCTTTTGATTACCGAATGCGGCGCTAAGGCGCAAGGCTGGCATTGTGACACGGATAACATCGCCGACGTGTCCGTGTTGATGCCTCACACTGACGACTACGCCATCGACTTCGTGCCCAACTCCCACGTGGAGGTGTATGACTATGTCACCGACATGCTTGGGGTACTGGACGGGGAAGGCGCCGCCGCTTGCCGTCCGAGTGGTGGTGCCAAAGGACCATCTTCTTATGTGGTCCTCCCTCCTCATCCACCGGGCGGCGGAGCTTGAAGGTCTCTCACACTGTGTTCCCCGGAGGAAGAGCACGTTCATGTATGTGCGGTTGAAGGGATCAAGTAACATGATGATGGCCAACGAGAGCTTTCCGGCCGCTGGTCTCCCGGCACCACTTTCGTGGAAGGGGTTTACGCCGGATCTAGCAGTGGTGAGTCCCCTAAACATTAAGTCCCAGGACTACCCACTCTTGTCATTCCAGCCGGCCCCCTCAAAGCAGCCCCCCTCCGCATGCAAGCCCCCTCAAAGTTAACCCCCTACAGCAGGACTTGAAGAAGAAGGGGATGTGCAGGCTGCATGTTCCGAAGCTCCGGCAAAGGTAGCAGCGCAGGCGGGGCGGCCCGTCGTTTATGCATTCACCTCCGACGGCGTACCAATTTATGCCGATCAAGCGGAGTTGCCGCTCCCTCTTTCCTACGCGATGAGCGTCCCAGCGCCAGGGGATGGGCAAGCCGCATCTCCGGAAGCACAGGCAGAGCCCTCGTCAAAGTCGTCTGAGCCACCGGATGGTGAGGCCTTGCATGAAGTAAACGTGAGTCCCCTATTGAGGTGCCAGGCCCTTTCTGCATTGTGATGGGGTGAGTTTATTACCTCGCACCGGGAGGGGGTCTGCTCGAAGGGGTCCGCTAGGAGGGCGGACCATCTAAAGGGAGCTCGCTTTGAGCGGGGCTTGCGCTAACGGGGACTATCTGCTGGAGGGGTTGACAGGCACCGGCCGCCACCAATGAGCCCCCACCCGCGCCAGCTGTTGGGGTGAGTTCATTACCTCGCACCAGGGGGGGTCTGCTCGAAGGGGTCCGCTTGGAGGGCGGACCATGTAAAGGGGGCTCTGTTCGAAGGGGGCTCGCTTTGAGCGGGGCTTGCGCTAACGGGGACTATCTGCTGGAGGGGTTGACAGGCACCGGCCGCCGCGAAGGAGTCCTCACCCGCGTCAGATGTTGAGGTGAGTTCATAACCTCGCACCATGAGGGGGACTGAGCCAAGGGGTCCGCCCGGAGGGTGGGGGGGGGGCATCTGAAGGGGGCTCGCTTTGAGCGGGGCTTGCGCTAACGGCATCTATCTGCTACAGTGGCGTTTTGCAACATGAAGAGCGTGGCCATTAAGTGCGAGGCGTTCACATTGATCGTCCCGTTGACTGAGATGCCGCTCGTGAATTGGATCGGGAAGACCGCGAGGGTGACGGTAGGATTTCTGCAAAGCCATATGCCTCTACAAATCTAAAAAAGGCAAGTGTGCAGAAAGCTAACATTGTATTTTTGTGTTATGCTTTCAGAAAACATATTCCGAAGGAGTGGTAGTCCAAGAGGAAGAAACCATGAAGATATTGTATAATGGGGCTCAATGTGAGAATTGCAAACTTCAAAGAGTTTATATGTTTTTGAAGTATACGGAACCACTGAAGATCATTGTTTGACGGCATCTACAAACAGGTGAAAGAAGTCAGGATGGATGAGCATGGGAAGATGCGTGGAGCGTACAGTTATTTCAATACGTCACAACTGGGAGCAGAGTGGGGAACGCACGATGTGATATTTGTGCCAATCCATGTTTATTTGCATTGGACATTGGGTGTTTTATATCCGAAGGAGCAGAGAGTCGAATACTTCGATTCCTTACATCACCAGCAGCGGAAAACCTTCATGGTGGAATGTTTAAAACGCATTCTTTGTGAGCTAACCAACGCAACTGGGCAAAGGCATAGAGCGAGTCACGTGGACATCGCCGAAGACATGGTGCACTCACGTGATCTTACTAGTAGCCAGCAACGGAATTCTGTTGATTGCGGCGTTTTTTTGTTAGCAAACATGCATGCGATCGCCAACGGGATTCGCCATCAAGAAGTGAAAGAGGAAGACATGAAAGTCCGTAGATTGCACATGATTAGAGAGATGCGCTTAGGTTGGCGGGCGGCAATGTAAGTAAGGCATGTATATAAATGTAAATGTGTGTGGGGCATGCATTATGTTGGGGTAGGATTGTTGGTGTTACACGTAAACACGTGTTTCAGAAATGTGACCGTGGCAAGGAGAGTGTGGGCAAGTCCCCGACTACACAAAGGTATCGGGTTGGCAGCCCAAAGTTTGTGTGGATCCTTCCTTGTGGCGGGCCATGGGCATTCCAAGCAAGGAGGCAACTTTCTTGATTCAATCCTTAGCCACACACCGTGGAAAGCAAGGGGGGTTGAATAGCGGTGTTAAGCGGCAATTATAGGATGAATACCCTTCCAGAGGGTTGTCTACTTGGGAGGAATGCTGTGCCAGGGGGCACGATAGACTGCCAATTACCCCCACGGAAGGGGGATCCGATTCAGATTACCGGCATATTGGGAGAAATATTGATAGGGAATCTGAGATCGTGGATGAAGAATGCAAAATCAGTAAATGTTATCTCTCTGGCAGAATCGTGAACGATAGAAATATTATTAGGAACGATTATGACAGAATCAACGGTGTTGGTACAATACCGTGACAGACGACAATAGAGATGACATTTATGGCGGCGCAGGTTGGGGAAAAACAGGGATTCCTGTGACGAGAGAAACTAGCCGAACAGCCTGTGCTATATAGTGATGAAACACGATTCCCTTGGGAGCTTTGTTACAGAATAAAAATGTTTTCGTAACACGGGCCGTATTGCATAATCACCAGTTGTGATATATATCGATTCGTATCCGATTACTCTGAAACTTCGTATATGCATTTGTATGCCCGTGACAAATTGGTATCAGATGTGGCGAGTGCTGCCTTCAATTATGCTATTCGCGCGGGATAACAGCACTCGGCTTTCTTCAGCGTAAGCGACTTCCATGCGCACAGTATGTTCTGGGGGGGAGATGAGCTCTTAGTCATTATTTTCCGTTTGTATATGTCAAACTTATCCATGGAAAAGTATTTTTGACGACTACGAGCCTCTAGAGATCATATATCGTTCAGGACAGGTCCGGCGCTTATTTTCACACTGTGGACGGTCAAACATGTCGTTCATCGGTTTTTGAAAAATATGCTCAGATCGGCAATACAACCCTGCAACGACGTTTAACTATACCTGGACAATATGTATATTGACGGAAATTATCTGGAATGCACGGAAACTCACGGTAGAATGCAGTATGTCGTCTCCTTCAGCTCTTAATACTCAGGGTACGGTATTCGTACGGTGACGTCTAGCAAACGTAAACGGCTTTTCTGGACACAGAATATCATTCTAGTATAGTATTGTTAGCGGTCGGAAACGAAAAACAGCTTCGTGTGTGGCGCACACAAACCCATCCTGCACGGGTCGAGGCTGTCTTCAGACGTTAACGACAACACGGTATTCGTACGGTGACGTCTAGCAAACGTAAACGGCTTTTCTGGACACAGAATATCATTCTAGTATAGTATTCTTAGTGGTCGGAAACGAAAAACAGCTTCGTGTGTGGCGCACACAAACCCATCCTGCACGGGTTGGGACTGTTTTCAACGTAACGACAACCTACTGGGTGGTCCGTTCTGTGTTGACGTTGTATATATATATATCTGGACTCGGGCTATGAGTGGCACAGACGTGTACACTTATAAGACGTCGGCTGGTATATTCAGGGGCACACCACAGACCAATCCTGCTTATCAAGCCAATGCCGAGATACCTTATCTCGGTTATGGTGCGCCCTCTGGAGCACACTATATGCAACACGGACAGCACACCTCAGCCGTCGGTTCGTCAGGAGTATATATTGGGTTACCTCCGGTAAGCCATTATCCTCACCACCTGCCGGCAGCTTCCCTTGGCACACCGACGGGAGCACAGCCAGTGGCACCATATTCTCAACCTGCTGTTGATCCTGCTGCTGCTGCGCCTTTTTGGGCGCATTCTGAAGCAGGGCACGTTGCACCATCGTCCGGATATCCTGGAGCAGCAGTTTCGGGCGCAGGCATGGGAGCTGCTACTGCCGAACGGTATGTTCGGCAGCCTACAACGGGGCAATATGGTGCGCAGTTCTCTGATCCTGCTGCCTTCGCAGTCCCTATGTATAGGGCATCACCAATGGCAGCAGCTAACTTCCTCCCAGCTGCTGCACCCGGCAGTTTATATCCAGGAGGGCCAATACCACCACCGTGGACAGCGGATCAGCCGGTGCAGTATATGACACCATCGGCTGCACCCACCGATGCAGCGGCGCCATTACCCTTACACACCTGGACTGGACATTACCCTTTCAGGAATGTTCAATTCCCAACACCCTATCAGGGTGAAGGCTGGTACACACAGGGCCGACCTCCTTATGGGAACCCGCTGCCTATGCGTGTGGAGTGGGAACACTCACCGTCGTTGCGGCTGGGCGAGGTGCATGCGCACACATTATCTGCGCGTACAACTGATGGCGGAAACGCTACAGATAGTATGCGTGTGGACGGAATGCCGGGGCTGGGCGAGGTGCGTGCGCACACATTATCTGCGCGTACAACTGATGGCGGAAACGCTACAGATAGTATGCGTGTGGACGGAATGCCGGGGCTGGGCGAGGTGCGTGCGCACACATTATCTACGCGTACAACTGATGACGGAAACGCTACAGATAGTGTGCGTGCTGACGGGATGCCGGGAGCAGATGGTGGATCAGCTGCAGCGGAGGAGGACATGAAGGATGCGTCAGCAGTGCGTGCGTCGGAGCTGGGCAACGCCACCTCAGGCGTCTTTATGGTATCAGCTTCGGAGGCGTCCGAGATCAGCGAGGTCCGTTCTGGTGTACCGATGTCACCGCCCGATGTGGAGTCTGATGGGGAAGTTGGACAGCGAGGGCGCACCGAGGTGTTCTACGCGACGCAGTACCCGGACAACGACAGCAATGAATCGTATGCACTGCCGCGTGAGGATGGACATCCTCCACTCAGACGCCGACGTTCGAGGGCTGCATTGGGACCCTACAGCTGGAACCGTCACGATCTTCCTTATCGACATGACTCGAATTCACCGTCGTCATCGAATTCTGAAATGTCGGAGAGATCCAGAGCAAGGAGGGACGCCAAAGCGAGGAAGCGCAGGCTGGCGGAACGCGCAGGTTCGGGCTCGGGCAGTGATCACAGTGTAGCTGGGTCACAGGGGGTGGCGGACCTTACCCAGACCATCAGCGACGCAGTAGTTGCTAAGTTGCAGCAGCTACACTCTGAAAACGCTGGTGGAGAATCTTCTGCTGAAGTATCTCTGGGTCAGACGCCAGGAGCGACGCAGAGCTCGCAATCCTTATCCATACCCGCGGTGGTGGCTAAGACGCAGCAGCCACAGCCTGGAAACGCTGATGGAGAACCTTCTGCCGAAGTATCTCTAGGTCAGACGCCAGGAGCGACGCGGACATCGCAACCACCTCCCTCACCTGAGGATAGCTTGTCGCAGATCGCCAGAGTTGAGGAGGCCAGGCGCAAGTCCTCTGAGGGGCTCACGATGGAGGAGGCGATCAAGCTGGGCTTTCTAACTGTGGAGTTTCCCCCGATGAAGGATGACATGAGCAAGCCACAGGGGCTCTCGATGGAGTTGGCGACCAAGCTGGGTTTCCTGAGTGAGTCGCACCATGCGGCTGTGGTAACTGAGATGGTGGGAGCCTCGAATCAGGTGTGTGACTCGACTAACCCTAAATCGGGGACGCAGCGGGCGGAAGGACGTGTGGCCAAGGTCTCGTTCGAGATGGACAACCATGCAGATCCTCCTCCTAGTAGAAGACCTTACCAGATGTCGGTGGAGGAGCTTCGAAAATTGCGTGAGAGTATTGACCCTGTACATTCTGACTCACAATCAGGTGTAGCATGTCGACAGTTGGCCAGGATGCGGCGGTCTTCCCTCGACACCATCGTCATTGATGGAAGTGATTCCTCTCCAGCGGTGGCGAATGACAGCATTGGGACTGAGGAGGAGCAATGGCGGCGTATCTCGAAGGAGAAGTGGAAGGCAGTGGATCGCAAGAAGGCGTACGATGGGGCGCCACGTAAGTCAACTGGCGGGATGGGAGCGACAAGTGCACACTCACCACCTAGGAGATCAGCGGAGGGCGGAGGTCCCAGTGGCGTTCCCCCAGACGGTGGAGCAGAAGAAGGAGAAGATGATGAAGACCAATCTGAACCTCCTCGTCGACCTCCTTCTGGACCCCCACACTATCCTCCTGGCGGTTACAGTGGATCGCACCGAGGAAGGGCGATGCTAGTCACTGCGGAGGGGTTGAGCCTGTGGACGCCTACGCCTCCTGGGTATTCAGAATTCCAGTTTGACATGCCCACGGCTACTGGATTGGCATCCACGGGACCCTTCGGCGTCAACCTCTTCTACAAGGCCCTGACGTTGATCGGTATGCCCCTCACGGAGTACATCTCCGCTGGGGGGTTGGTAACTGGTTCCCCCGCCTTACTTCTATCCCCCGCTGTCCCCACCTATGTCATGATGGTGAACAAGGATGCGGTGGACACGGTGTTACACGAGTATCACCGCAGTCCTGGAGGAAGGGGGGTGGTGTCACCAAGCTGGATGGAAATCCCAGACTGGCCTCTCGAAGAGCAGATCTCCATGCTGGATCGAGATTGCCTGGCAGCTTGGTTCGAGGTGCAGCAAAGTCAGTGGTACGTGGACGAGTGCCGGAGAGAGAAACCCACCGGCTTTGGAAGCTCCTGCGACGCCTCCCTCCTCTTCGGCCGCGCCATCCTCGTCAATGGTCGGGGCGCCATCACTATCAGTGGCCCTGACCAATACGCCTATACCTAATGACCCGATGGTAACGCGTATTCCAGTGGCCACCGCGAACACTTCGACGTCCTTATCGGCAGTGATCCCACAAGCGGGAGGCTCATCTGTACCCTATGGAGTACCACCTGCTGGACTTCCTCCTGCCCTTGCTGCCCCACCTGGACTATCAAACATTGGAGTCCCACCTGGTCTCGCTGTTCAATCTGGGATCAGCGCGGTTGCAGCGGGAACTTCTGCAGGAGGTCCTGGACATCCCCTGCATTCAGGACCGCCTGCGCCGCAACACCGGAGTCCCCATTTCGCAGGATCGGTTGCGCCACCTCCTCACGCTCGTCCAGGCCTTTCTCCTCACGCCCAGGTCTTCAACCCTCGTCCTCCTGGACAAGGAGAACACGACCCCGGCGACAAGGCGGCCTATCTGGAGAGTAAGGTGCAGAGCAACATCGATCGCCTCGTCGAAAAGCTGACCCGCTTCCCTTCCGCGGACAAGCTGAGTAAAGAGAAGGCCATCTCTGAGTTGGAGACCTTTGCGCGGAACCTGCACAAGCTCCTCAACGAGAAGGTGGTACTGAGGGCGTTTTCTCAGGCGAGCTGTTATGCGGGAGAGGGCCGTCAATCTTCGGTCTCCGAGGTGCTATGGACCGTGACAGAAACTGCATTGGGCACGGAGCAGAAAGAGTATATGGAGAGGGCTGGCGGCGGTTCTGGGACATCGGAGGCCTGGCGTCTCCGATACAGCGATCCAGACGTCTTTCTGGGGGATCTGGCGGTGAGTACTCTTCCAGTGGCGGAACTTCAAACCCTTCGAGATGATCTCCAGATCGGTCAGAAGAAAGACGAGACCGCTGACGCCTACCATTCGCGATTGACCAATCGCCATAAAACTGTGAACTTTATGGCAAAGGTCGTCCAAGGATGCGTGCAAGTCTCTGAGTCTGAGTTCTCATATATATTCTGGAGGGGACTCACCTACACTGACAAGGTGGGTGAGGAGCTGCGAAGGATCAAGCTGGACCTCTCCGAGCCACATGTATGGGAGGAGAAGATGAAGGAGGAGGCGACGCCCCGTGATGTTACTCAGGCAATCTTAAAAGTGCTGGAGATTGCCAAAAACATCGAGTCGCGCAAGGAGAAGAAGGCGGCTCAGGCTCAATCCAACAGAAGTGGAGAACGAACTGGCCGCCCCTGGAATTCCCCTTCTACATCTCCGTCACCCTCCAGGTCCTTCTTCCGAAGCCGCTCTCGGGAGCCTCATCGATTGATGGCAGCCACGCACGCTGAGCTCGCTGCAGCGCCGACCTCTGCTCGACCATCGCCCCCGGCCTTGACAACAACCCCGACCTATCCGAAGCGAGTGAGAAACTGCTACGCGTGTCAAAGTCCCGACCATCTGGTGCGGGACTGTACGGACGCGGTGAAGTTGGCTGCGTGGAAGGCAAACGCACCCCCTCGTTTAGCTCGAAACCGAGAACAAGTGGCGGCGTTGTTCTGGGCGTTGTCGCGCAATGAGGACACTGAGTGGGCACCTGTCGAGCTAAAGGCGGAGATCGAGAGCTTGGCAGAGATGGATGGAGAGGCCGTGGAATCCTTGGCGGCCTTGGTAGGGTGCTCCGAGCAGCTGGCGGTTATTGGTGCGGAGTTGCACAACTCCGAGGAGATCACTATCTCCGAGGAGGAAGGGTGATGAATCACCCTTCTCGGTGGCGACAAGCTCGCCGCTGACTTTCAGCAGTAGGCTGAGAGTTTCACCTGAAGAAGGTGATCCTATGCCTCGGCACTTTGCAGTGTTGGGCACATGGATGTACAACAATGTGTACGCGCCCCTCTTGACGGAACAGTCACAGCGTTTACCCGCGTGGCAGTGGCGAAGTAAAGGGAGGGCGACCTCGATGGAGGCTCTGATGCAGCGGATCCGGAAACAGCTGCGACAGAAAGTATCTGCTGATGACATACAGAAGGACCTGGACAAGGACCTTATTAATGGACGGCGGCGACGCAATATTTCAATCAGGTTCCTAAACAGAAGGAGCAATCTGGATATGATGCGGACAATGGCAGACCTACCTCTCGCACATCACGCTGCAGGGGGTGTGGTACCGGTATGTACCCGGAAATCAATGATCACATCACATGTTGATAATCTACTTCAGCGAGGTGTGGTGGATATTGGTGAGTTACATCGCAGCCGGAGTTTGACAGCTCTGGATTTGGCGATGCCTCTAGCTACCCTTTTAAGGTATGCTTGGGAAGAGTTGTCTATGGAAGAGCAACTACACGCTATGTCTCAGGAGACTTCCACTCCAAGAGGCAGCAGACAGTGGGAGTTGGAGGGGTGGAAGCGTGTGAGGAAAAGATATGAGCCCCTCTCTGTGCGTGACGATTCTGGAACTTTACTGGTGCTGGAATCCTTGCAATCTCCTGTGGCACGCCCATCAGCGGCGATATCTGATACGGGCAGGATACCAGGATCTGGGGGGGACATCCCTGGAATTCCTGATACATGGTGTAGTTTATATCGAGTACACCGATTTCGAGAGATGCAGCAAGAAGCAGACCCAGCCGCAGTTTATCAGGAGATGTTTGCGGAGAATATGCCTGAGGTACCGAGTAATTCAGGTGATACTCCATCTGAAGGCGATGATTCTGGAGGATTAGGTGTTACAACCCCTCCATTGTCGATACCGGAGATTTCAGAATCTCCGACGCATGCATCAGCGGATGAACAGATGTCCACGCCCGATAACGACCTAAACTTCACGCAGCAAATGATGGCAGCGGGAGATCAAGACTCGAAACCAGTTGCGGACCACAACGATGCTGCAACTACTACTCATGTATCACCTTCAACCACCATGGACGCGCAACTGTCCGTGTTGGATAGTCACCCTCTGGATGATGATGACCTTGGAGGAAGTCACCCATTGGATGATAATGAGGAAGATGATGATGACCCACTTAAATGTGAGCGGGTGTGCAGCGATGGTAGTGTACGATGGGGACCCACTGAATACTTGGCTTCTGCACAAGATCCAGATGGACCCCTACTTCTGGTATTCTTCGCGTACTTGAAGGGACATCGTGTCAAGGTGCTGGTGGATTCTGGAGCTTCAGATATATTCGTATCTGAAGACTGCGCCAGACGCTGCAAGTTGACTACGCGAAGTGGACCCGCTATGCGTGTGACCCTGGCGGATGGCTCAGTCAAGACGACTGGTCATGTGGCTTATTCTAAGTTCACTGCCAGGACCACGACAGGGACCTATACTGAGCCATCTATGGCTATGCGGGTGCTACCCTTGGGCATCGCCGTGGACATGGTGTTGGGAGGGAAATGGCTACGCAGCTTATCTCCCATTACGCTGGACTATGATGGCAATGGTGCAGTGTCCTTTTCTAACAAAAGGAAAGGAGGCGGTGCAGAGAGGGTTACCATTTCCGGGTGTAATCCGGGAATCAGTGCTGCCCCTGGAGGAAGGAAAGGGAAGCGACGAGGAGATGTGGATTGTGCCGGGCTGATTGACGAGGTGTTCCTCACTTCGGTGCAGTTGAAGAAACATCTAGTGGCCGCGGAAACGCGGAGACTCGCGGGAGACGCTTCTTCCATGCCCGCATGGTTGATGATGGCTGCGAGGACCACAACCGGAGAGTCGGCTTTCAAGGTGGAAGCTGAGGATTTGGCCGTTGAGAAGGAGGACATCTCGAAGATTCCTACTGGCGCCAACGATGAACCGAAGAACCCTGTGTCGCAGCAGGACTCGCAAGATGCGGATGCCACTGCAGCGTGGAAGAAGAAGTTCAAGGACCTCTTCGACGAGTTTGAGCAGGAGCTGCGGGACTCTTTACCTTCTGGATTGGAAAACCTTCGACACGCTGACGAAGATCAGGCGAAGATTAACCTCAAGCCGGACAGAGAAGGAGGACCTCCCTGTAGAAGACCTTACAAGATGTCTGTGGAGGAGTTGCGTCAACTACGAGAACGCATTGAACAACTGGTGGAGAAAGGATACATACGACCCTCTTCGAGTCCGTATGCGGCTCCTTGTTTAATGGTGCCCAAGCCAGGACAGCCCCATATCCTTAGGCTGGTGTGTGATTTCAGGCAACTGAATTCACAAACAATTCGAGACCGGTATCCTCTACCTGATATTCAAATGATGTTTGACGAGATGCAGGGAGCTACCCATTTCTCCACCTTCGACGCTGTAGACGGGTTCTGGCAAGTACCTATGGCACCTGAGGACGTGGAGAAGACAGCGTTTACTACTCAGATGGGAGCCTACGAGTGGTTGGTAATGCCTCAAGGCTTGCAGAACTCCCCGTCACAATATCAACGGCGAATGCAGCGAGCGTTGGGACATTTACCCTTCGTCAGAATTTTCATTGACGATGTGTGTGTTTACACCAGTGGGACCGTGGAGGAGCACTACTCTGCGGTACGCACATTTCTGTTAACATGCCGCGAGAAGGGTGTATACTTGAAGAAGTCTAAGGCACAAATGTTGAAGTCTTCTATCAAGTTCCTTGGTCACACTCTGTCGAAGGAAGGGTGCCAACCTCAACATGATAAGGTGGCGGCAGTGCGCGATTGGCCTGCGCTGGAGAATGTTACCCACGTGCGGCAGTTCTTGGGACTGGCGGGATATTATAGGCGTTTCATCCACTGCTTCTCTGAGATAGCGCAGCCCTTGACCAAGCTGACCAAGACGGATGTACCCTGGACATGGGGACCGGAGCAGCAGTGGGCCTTTGAGGAGTTGAAAGCTGCTCTGGTTAAGGCGCCCATTCTGGCATTGCCAAATATGAAGGCGGCAGCTGATGGATCTGCTCCTTTTCTGGTGCAGACGGACGCTAGCGGAGTGGCGCTAGGCGGGGTCCTTATGCAAGACTGTGGGAATGGTCTGAAGGTGATTGCATATGAGAGCCGACAATTTTCAGCGGCAGAGCAGAATTACCATACTGGAGAGCGAGAACTGGGTGCTCTACATCATTGCTGTACAGTGACGTGGAGGCATTATTTGATTTTTACAGAGTTCAAGCTTCAAGGTGATCACCGCCCATTAGAGTGGTTAATGGAGCCGGGGCGTGAGCTATCTAGGCGACAGGCGAGATGGTACATGGACTTGGTGGAGGTGGGTGTTCCCCGTATGGAATATGTGAAGGGGGCTCTGTTGCTGGTACCTGACGCCTTGTCTCGCCGACCTGACTATGTGGTCAAGTCGCCACGAGACGGGTTGAAGGAGGCGGGGGTATTGGACGACAAATCCGATTTACCCAAGACTTCGCTCGCTGCGATGGGCACCTCCCACATCTTCGAAGAGGGGCCCTCGAAGAGCTATCCTGCATGGCATGCAGAGCAGCAGGCTTATCTTCACGCGGTGGACACTTTACAGATAGCGGAGAAAGCTATGGAGGCTACCCTGGCCTTTAAAAGTCGGGGGAAGTATCTGAAATCCAAGACGCTGGACAAGCGCATCACTTCTAAAGTGAAGGGGGTATCAGATAAAGTCGCGGAGGTCAGCATTCGCACCGAGGACACTCAGACGACTCAGCAGAAGTCGGGTGGACTGGAACGCACATTGAGGAGGAGTCCCCGCTCCCAAGTGTTGCGAGTGAAGGAGGATGTAGAAACTTCTTTGCGGGATGCCGCCTCAGAACGAGGCGATGTGAACACCAAAGTGACCAAGCAGGGTGAACCGCAGAACAGGCGTTCTGTGCCTTCTGCCCTGAAAGGGGATGTGAAGGAAGACCAGTCCTCGGAAGTGCAGGAACAGTCTGCAGAAGCTCCACTGCCATCACAGAGGCAGCCAAAGAAGTCTGTACGGTTCCAGGCAGCTGGCTGGCGCGGTATGCGAGTGCGGCAGGACGTGTTTGACCGTATTCAGGCTAAATATGGCAACTTCGACGTCGACGCCTGTTGCGATGAGCATGGCAACAATCGGCGTGTAAAGCGGTTCTGGCACAACTGCTTACAGGAGAAGTGGAGAGGGATGCATGTGTGGTGCGAACCCTCGTTCTCAGACAAACACTTGACAGTGGAGGCCTTGCTGCGTAAGTACGTGCAGGAGTGGCGATGTGACCCCGAGAACACTTCTGCTGTGTTTCTACTGCCTGATATTCAGTCCAGAATGCCGCAGTGGAGATCCCTGTTCAGGCGAGCAGGAATGCGTATTGAGGAGGTGATCCCCACGCATGATGCGCAAGGTGAACCAGTACAATTGATGGAGGGTTCCAATGGGAAATTAGTCGATTTACAGCAGCCTATGCTGGTAGTGTATGCGCCTCCATCGAAGCAGCGAGTACAAAGAGTACGTCAACCAAGAGGACGAGTACCCATAATACACGCAGGCAAAGCAGCCAAATTGCGTGACTCTCAGGAAGAAGCGTCTGATGCTGCTTTCTTGGAAGCCTTGAAGTCCGAATATACTAGAGATGGACCTCTCAATGAGCTACGCACTAAGGTAAAGTGTGCTCCTCACAGCCGCACCAAAGAGTTCTGTCTGGTGGGTGAAGTACTGTGGAGAACTGCATCGGGAAGATTTCAGTTGGTGCTGGGAGAGGACTCTCCGCTGAGAGAGATTATTATGCGCGAAGCGCATGAGTCAGCGACAGCTGGCCATACTGGCCGAGATAAAACGCTGGAGCGTGTTCTGCGAAGGTTTTGGTGGAGGAATGCACACCAAGATGTGGGAGAATGGGTTGCCTCCTGTTCAGTTTGTCAGGCGGTGAAGCCCAGATCATCTTTCCCAGATGGATTGCTGAACCCGCATTCTATTCCAACTCGGGTATGGCAGGATGTGGGAGTGGACTTCGTCACAGGCCTACCCTTGACTGAGCAGGGCAATGACGCATTTGTAGCATTTACATGCAAACTGTCTAAAATGGTACATGTGGTTCCTATGAATTTTGGGGACAGCTCTGCTGCTACAGTGGCACGTATCTACTTTGACACGGTGTGGAGACAACATGGAGCTCCGATGAAAATAGTCAGTGACCGTGATCCACGCTTTCAGGATACCTTCTGGAAGGAGTTGATGAGATTGATGGGTGTGAAAGTGGCGATGACTACGCCCTACAACCCTCGCTCTGATGGTCAAGCGGAGCACACTAACAGGGTGGTGGAGGACATGTTGAGATCGTTTGTGGAGGACAATCCGGAGTCCTGGGACTTATACGCTACAAACGTAGAGTTCGCAATCAACGATTCGCGTAATGATGTTACAGGTTTCACTCCATTTGAATTATGTTGTGGTGTGTCGCCCATGTCGCAGCTTGACATATTCTTGGAGGCCGCTCAATTGCACAGCGGGCAACGAAAAGGAGGGGTGGGGACTGCACATGAATGGGCGTCGAGATTTTCGTCGCAGTTGCGGGACGCACGCAGTAAACTTGAGCTAGCACAACGCAGGCAACGAGACGCTTTTGATCAGCGACACACGCAGCGGGAGTATGCGGTGGGTGACTTGGTCTGGATTGAGGCTAAACATCTTACAGAGAAGTTGATGGACAGAGCCTTGTGCCGCAAGCTGAGCAAGCGGTGGCATGGTCCAGTTGCAGTTACGGAACGCTTTTACAGCGATCTGCAGGCGGAGATGCCTGAGGCAGACAGAGGGGCACCAGTGGCGTATAGACTGAAGTTGCCCCCACATTGGAGAGTGCATGACGTGTTCGCGCAGCACAGATTGAAACCCTACACAGGTGGAGAGGACACTTTCGCTCTGCGACAGCAGACAGTGACACCTGAAGCAGTGATGGTGGACGGACAGAAGGAGGCTCATGTAGAGAAAATCTTGAGCCGACGCGTACGCGTGAGCAGGGGCAAAGAAATAGAGGAATGGAAGGTGCGATGGACCGGGTTCTCTAAAGCCCATGACCAGTGGAGAACGCGTGATAAGCTAGAGCGCGGTGCCCCATTACAACAGTTGCGGGATTTTGAAGAGAGACGCCTAGCAATGGAACAGCAGGTCAGGGATTCAGCTGCGAGGAGAAGGGAACATCGACGGCACCAACATGCCGCGTCAATAATGACAGCGGACGGTGGGACATTAGTGCAGCAATTATCAGCGCAGTTCTGGGGTATGTCTAATAGTTCTGCGAGTGCGTGTCTTCCATGGGAAGAACAACACTTTACCGATTCTGGAGAAGTGGCGTATGTGACTGAGTTATCGCCAGCTCCAGTAAAACCTATCAGAATACTGGTACTCTTCAGTGGCACTGGCTCAGTTCAAAGATCCTTCTCAGAATGCTTTCCTCAGGCACAGACAGTATCTTTAGATTCTGATAAGTTCTGGCGATCTACGCATGTTACCAGAATTGAAGATTGGGAATATTGGAGCTATTACCCTCCTGGATATTTTGATGTAATATGGGCGAGTCCACCGTGTACCCAATATAGTCAAGCGCGAACTACTGGAGGACCACCAGATTTAATATCTGCAGATGCTTGTGTAGAACGCACCCTTGACATCATCGAATATCTCAGACCACGCTATTGGTTTCTGGAAAATCCAAAAGGGCGATATCCCAATGCTTTGCGATTCAGACCTGTAGTGGATCAATTACCTACCCCTTTGTTTTGCTCATATTGCATGTACGGGGAGAAGTATAAGAAACCTACTTGTATCTGGACTAATGCGCCGCCCAGCGTACCACTGCGAGAATGTACCTCGCAGACTCCGTGTCCATGTAAATGGGCAACTGGAGTGCACCCCCTTACTGCTCAACTAGGGCCTCATCCAGATCAGCAGGGGATGCAGAATTCTCGCGCAGTATATCCTATACCTGCTAAGTTACTGAGAACCTTATTTCAGCGGTTATTTCCCAGGAATACAGGTGATGAAGATGCTGGGGTGACATCAGGAGAAAGCCACCCCTAAGGGGGGGAGAGTTGTGCCAGGGGGCACGATAGACTGCCAATTACCCCCACGGAAGGGGGATCCGATTCAGATTACCGGCATATTGGGAGAAATATTGATAGGGAATCTGAGATCGTGGATGAAGAATGCAAAATCAGTAAATGTTATCTCTCTGGCAGAATCGTGAACGATAGAAATATTATTAGGAACGATTATGACAGAATCAACGGTGTTGGTACAATACCGTGACAGACGACAATAGAGATGACATTTATGGCGGCGCAGGTTGGGGAAAAACAGGGATTCCTGTGACGAGAGAAACTAGCCGAACAGCCTGTGCTATATAGTGATGAAACACGATTCCCTTGGGAGCTTTGTTACAGAATAAAAATGTTTTCGTAACACGGGCCGTATTGCATAATCACCAGTTGTGATATATATCGATTCGTATCCGATTACTCTGAAACTTCGTATATGCATTTGTATGCCCGTGACAAATGCCCGTCACTTGCCTGAGTACACTTAATAATGGATAAGATGAGTATAGGGCCGGGGGTGCATGCATAACTTGCAATGAAGTGCCCTGAATTGAAAGTTCATGCCCTGGAATGCAAGTTCAGGGCCTGAAAATGATAGGTCAGGGCCTGAAAATGATAATTCAAGCCCTGAAAATTCATTTTTAGGGGCTGGAATTCATTTTCAGGCCCTGAAAATGCATCTTCACGGCTTGAACTGAATTTTCAGGGCCTGAATAAAATACAGCCCCTGAATAAAGTTCAGGGGCTGCATAAAATACAGTCCCTGAATAAAGTTCAGGGGCTGAATAAAGTACAGCCCCTGAATAAAATACAGCCCCTGAATAAAACACAGCCCCTGAATAAAGTACAGCCCTTGAATAAAATACAGCCCCTGAATAAAAGTTCAGCCCCTGAATAAAAGTTCAGCCCCTGAATAAAAGTTCAGCCCCTGAAAAAAGGTTCAGCCCCTGAATAAAAGTTCAGCCCCCGAATAAAAGTTAAGGGGTAGTATACTACCCCCTGATACTACCCCCTGGGGTAGTATACTACAAACAGCCCCTGAATACAAGTTCAGCCCCTGAAGAAAAGCTCAGCCCCTGAAGACAAAATTCAGCCCCTGAATAAAAGTTCAGCCCCTGAAGAAAAGTGAAGTAGAGCGAAAATACAGCCCCTGTATTTTTGTATTTTTGTACAGGGGGAATGAGAATATAATTGCAAGCAGTATAAAAAACGAAGAGTGAAGCAAAAATACAGCCCCTGAACAAAAAAATACAGGGGCTCCTTAAGAGTGCAAATTGAAAAGTACAGGGGCTGTATTTTTGTAGAAACAAGATATAAATATTTCCGGGGGTATGAGATTTTTTCAAAAATGTATAAAAATCGAAAATACAGGGGCTGAACTGAAATACAGGGGCTGTATTTCAAAAACAGCCCCTGTATTTAAAATACAGCCCCTGTATTTAAAATACAGGGTCAAAAAACAGGGTCAAAAATACAGGGTCAGTTTTCCATCGTAATAACCCCCCAACTCCCGGATGTACTCGGCTTCGGAGGCGTCCGAGATAAGCGAGGTCCATTCTGGCATACCGAGGTCACCACCCAATGTGGAATCTGATGGGGAAGTCGGACAGCGAGGGCGCACCGAGGTGTTCTACGCGACGCAGTACCCGGACAACGACAGCACTGAGTCGCATGCACAGCCGCGTGAGGATGGACATCCTCCACCCAGACGCAGACGTTCGAGGGCTGCATCGGGGCCTTACAGCTGGAACTGGCACGACCTTCCTTACCGACATGACTCGAATTCACCGTCGTCATCAAATTCTGAAATGTCGGAGAGATCCACAGCAAGGAGGGACGCCAAAGCGAGGAAGCGCAGGCTGGCGGAACGCGCAGGTTCGGGCTCGGGCAGTGATCACAGTGTGGCTGGGTCACAGGGGGTGGCGGACCTTACCCAGACCATCAGCGACGCAGTGGTTGCTAAGTTGCAACAGCTACAGTCTGAAAACGCTGGTGGAGAACCTTCTGCTGAAGTATCTCTGGGTCAGACGCCAGGAGCGGCGCAGAGGTCGCAATCCTTACCCTTACCCGCAGTGGTTGCTAAGATGCAGCAGCTACAGCCTGGAAACGCTGGTGGAGAACCTTCTGCTAAAGTATCTCTGGGTCAGACGCCAGGAGCGGCGCGGATGTCGCAACCACCACCCTCACCTGAGGATCGCTTGTCGCAGATCGCCAGAGTTGAGGAGGCCATGCGCAAGTCCTCTGAGGGGCTCACGATGGAGGAGGCGATCAAGCTGGCTTTCCTAGGCGCGTCGCATCACTCGGCTGTGGACACTGAGATGGTGGGAGCCTCGACTCACACTATGGGAAATGGGACAGTTAATGTTGAGTCAGATTATGTCAAAAAGCGGTTAAATTTACAGTTTTTTACTACATTTCACATCATATTGACCCACTAAATAGTGAATACTAAGTCAATACGCAAAGCAAAATGTAGTCAATGTTTAGTGAGTGTCTTTCACTTACATTGACTTAAGGTTCACTGCCATGAATGAAAGCTCATGCATATGCGCGCGTTGGAATCATACGCGCGCGTGGAATGCTGATAAAGGCGATATGAGTGAAATTTGAGTTAAAATACAATAAAAACTCAGTCAATATGCATATTATTCACTAGCTAGTCACTAGCAATGGAGTCTTACAACTAATGCAACCGTTGAGAAATAAATACTAGTAACCGTTGACAAACAAACCCTACTAACCGTTGAAGTCAATATGATATTTAATCGTTATGCTTGGAAACCAATATAGTAATCTTTGACTAGTCAACGTATCAGCGTTGGCATGAACTGTTACCGTTGCGCCCATATGTACAAGAACTACTAGATTAACTCATATATGCTTGCACAGTAAACAAATAAATGGAAGCTCAAAGCTCCAAACGCAATATACAATCATGTGTACCATGCGCATGCGAGCATGCAACGGGTAGGCATGTCAACTCGAACAGCAATGGGAGGGATCACAATTCAGGAAAATAAACATGTTTAAACATATATTTGAAACTTACAGTCTGTAAAATATTCTAATCCAATTTTACTGCCTATCCAATTGACTCGAACAAATTCAATTATCTATCTAGCTACCAGCACAACTAGGATAGCGATGCGGTCCCGCAGCGACATCAGCGGTCAGCCGTTCTAGTAAACTCTGCGGTACGTTGCCCGTTCCGGCGGCGACATCTGCGTTTGCGTAACCCAGACATAGTTAGCACAAACAGGCATAGCAGCATAAACCGGCCTCGTTACGATAAAATGCAGCACAGCGAATAAACAATTTGCGTATGAGACTCACCTGCGTGAGTCGTCCTCAAGCAAGTACAGTATGGCGGCAGTAATATGCTCGATGCTCCCGCCTCCTCATGCGCGCTGCAACCGAAACGACTGCGAGCGTTGTTAGCATCAAACACGTACTCATACAATCATATACCACATGAAACAGAAAAACTCGGCGGGGTGAGTTGGCTTTGAACCAACAACTCCCAGCCCGATGGGCTGGTGAGGCGCAAATATCTATCACCCCCTTCCATCAAATCTGCAGAAAAAAACAACATGCGGACGCACGCATGCGGGCGAGCGAGCACGGCAAAACGTCAACCCACACAAAACAAACAAAATGCGAGCTATTCGTGCAAAAGATAATACAGTAGCAAAAATGAAATGCTACAAAAAAATACAAGCAGACCAGTGCAGCGGTATCGTTGGCGGCCTGGACTGGACAGCGTTAGAGACAACGTCTTAGCGTCCCTTCTATATCTACACGTGAATAGCTACAGCGCCGTGACACAACATGCCGCGGACGATGATGTTCGAATGATACCTCTTATCTGGATTGATCTTCGTGCTGGCCACCCAGCTGCCAACCCATTTTTCTTGGATCGGTATTTCTTTGGATCTGACGGCACACACACACCAGTAACAGACGATATCTAATATATCGAATCGAAATATTATCCGGCCATCATCGACGGCGGCCTGTAGCCGTTGGTGCCGTTCACGTGTAGATAGATACACGATACTGTACAGTCGAAGATAGCATTTTCCAGACGCTGGGACGCTATCATAAACGCTGTCCAGTCCAGGCCGCCAACCGCTGCAAAGCATTTTGAAGCACGTATTGTCTACTTGTATTTTGCAGCCTTTCATTTTTGTTATTATCTTTTGCACGAATAGCTCGGCGTTTGCGAGGGTTGAGGGTTGTTTGTGGGAGTCTCTTTTGCTGTCCTTGCTCGCATGCGTGCGTCCGCATGTCGTTATTTGCATATTTGGTTGGAGGGGGTGATAGCTATTTGCACCTCACCAGCCCATCGGGCTGGGAGTTGTTGGTTCAAAGCCAACTCACCCCGCCGAGTTTTCTGTTTCCTGTGGTATATGATTGTATAAGTACGTGTTTGATGCTAACAACGCAGTCGTTTCGGTTGCAGCGCGCATGAGGAGGCGGGAGCATCGAGCATATTACTGCCGCCATACTGTACTTGCTTGAGGACGACTCACGCAGGTGAGTCTCATACGCAAATTATATATTCGCTGTGCTTCATTTTATCGTAACGAGGCCGGTTTATGCTGCTATGCCTGTTTGTGCTAACTATGTCTGGGTTACGCAAACGCAGATGTCGCCGCTGGAACGGGCAACGTACCGCAGAGTTTGCTAGAACGGCTGACCGCTGATGTCGCTGCGGGACCGCATCGCTATCCTAGTTGTGCTGGTAGCTAGATAGATAATTGAATTTGTTCGAGTCAATTGGATAGGCAGTAAAATTGGATTAGAATATTTTACAGACTGTAAGTTTCAAATATATGTTTAAAACATGTTTATTTTCCTGGATTGCGATCCCTCCCATTGCTGTTCGAGTTGACATGCCTACCCGTTGCATGCTCGCATGCGCATGGTACACATGATTGTATATATATATATATATTGCGTTTGGAGCTTTGGGCTTCCATTTATTTGTTTACTGTGCAATATTGCTGATAGTAAGCATACATGAGTTAATCTAGTAGTTCTTGTACATATGGGCGCAACGGTAACAGTTCATGCCAACGCTGATACGTTGACTAGTCAAAGATTACTATATTGCAAGCATACCGATTTTATATTGACTTCACCGGTCAGTAGGGTTTGTTTGTCGACGGTTAGTAATATTTATTGTCGTGCCACTGCTGACTTTCCTATATATTGACACCATATTCACCCTTGTTTGAATGTACTTTCACTGCTTGGGCTACATTCGTTATGCATCGACATCTTATTCACCATTGTTTGAATGCATTTTCACTACTAGAACATTTGGGCCCGCGCGTATGCAGTGCATATGGCTTTCCCTTTCATTATCGGCATTCACTTCATATTAACAAGAAGGAAAATATTCACTGTGCGTTGACAAACGATATTCACTTTAAATTGAATGTATATTCACTATTTAGCGGGTTAATATACAGTCAAAACTAATAAAGGATTGACTATGTATTGACCCACATTCACTTCATTTTACCATTTTGACTCATTATTGAGTGTATTCTCCCATTTTCCATTTCCCATAGTGTCAGGTGTGTGACTCGACTAATCCTGAATCGGGGACGCAGCGGGCGGAAGAAGGTGTGGCCAAGGTCTCTTTGGAGTTGGGCAACCATGCAGAGCCTTCAGAGGAGGAACGTGTACATCCTGACCCACAATCAGGTGTAGCATGTCGACAGCTGGCCAGGATGCGGCGATCTTCCATCGACACCATCGTCATTGATGGAGGTGATTCCTCCCCAGCGGTGGCGAATGACGGTATTGGGACCGAGGAGGAACACTGGCGGCGAATCTCGAAAGAGAAGTGGAAGACAGTGGATCGCAAAAGGGCGTACGATGGGGTGCCCCGTAAGTCAACTGGCGGAATGGGAGTGACGAGCGCACACTCACCACCTAGAATATCAGCGGAGGGCGGATCTGCAGGACCCAGCGGCGTTCCCCCAGAAGGTGACGCAGAAGAAGGAGAAGATGATGAAGATCAATCTGAACCTCCTCGTCGACCTCCTTCTGGACCCCCACACTATCCTCCTGGCGGATATAGTGGATCGCACCGAGGAAGGGCGATGCTGGTCACTGCGGATGGGTTGAGCTTGTGGACGCCTACGCCGCCTGGATATTCTGAGTACCAGTTTGACATGCCCACGGCCACTGGATTGGCAGCCACGGGGCCCTTCGGCGTTAACATCTTCTACAAGGCCCTAACGCTGATCGGCATGCCTCTCACCGAGTACATCTCCGCTGGAGGGTTGATATCTGGTTCCCCCGCCTTACTCATATCCCCCGCTGTCCCCAATTATGTTATGATGGTGAACAAGGACGCGGTGGACACGGTGTTACGCGAGTATCACCGCAGTCCTGGAGGAAGGGGGGCGTTGTCACCAAGCTGGATGGAAATCCCAGATTGGCCCCTTGAAGATCAGATCTCCATGCTGGATCGAGATTGTCTGGCAGCCTGGTTCGAGGTGCAGCGAAGTCAATGGTACGTAGACGAGTGCCCGAGAGAGAGAGAGGAATCTTCCAGCCTTGGAAGCTCCTGCGACGCCTCCATCCTCTTCGGCCGCGCCTTCCTCAGCAATGGTCAGGGCGCCATCATTAACAGTGGCTCTGATGCACTGACCAACACGCCTGTATTTAATGACCCGATGGTGACGCGTATTCCGGTGGCTACTGCGAACACTTCGACGACCTCATCGGCAGTGATACCATACGCAGGAGTTTCATCGGTACCATCTGGAGTACAACCTGCTGGAGTCCATCCTGCCCTTGCTGTTCAACCTGGGCTACCAAGCATTGGAGTTCCCCCGGCCTCGCTGTTCAACCTGCTGGGGTGTCTCCTGTCGGACATCCTTCTGGTATTGCTGTACAACCTGGGGCGCCTCGTGTCGGACTTCCTCCCGGTCTGGCTGTTCATTCTGGGGTTCCGCAGATCAGCGCGGCTGTAGCGGGAACTTCTGCAGGGGGTCATGGACATTCTCTTCATTCAGGACCGCATGCGCCGCAACACCGGAGTCCCTATTCCGCAGGACCGGTTGCGCCACATTTCCACGCTCGTCCAGGCCTTTCCCCGCACGCCCAGGTCTTTAACCCTCGCCCTCCTGGACAAGGGGAACACGACCCTGGCGACAATGAGGCCTACCTGGAGAGCAAGGTACATATCAACATTGACCGCCTCGTTGAAAAGCTGACCCGCTTCCCATCCGCGGAAAAGCTGAGTAAAGAGAAGGCCATTTCTGAGTTGGAAACCTTTGCGAGGAATCTGCACAAGATCCTCAACGAGAAGGTGGTACTAAGGGCGTTCTCTCAGGCGAGTTGCTATGCTGGAGAGGGGTATCAATCTTCGATCGCAGAGGTGCTCTGGACAGTGACCGAGACTGCGTTGGGAACGGAACAGAAGGAGTACATGGAGAGAGCTGGTGGTGGTTCTGGAACATCAGAAGCTTGGCGTCTCCGGTACAGCAACCCAGAAATATATCTCGGGGATCTGGCTGTGAGTACCCTTCCCGTGGCGGAGCTGCAAACTCTTCGAGACGACCTACAGATTGGTCAGAAGGAGGAGGAGTCCGCTGACGCCTACCACTCGCGTCTGAACAATCGCCACAAGACAGTGAACTTCATGGCGAAGGTCGTTCAAGGGTGCGTACAAGTTTCTGAGTCGGAGTTCTCCTACATATTCTGGAGGGGCCGCACGTACACTGACAAGGTGGGCAAAGAGTTGCGAAGGATCAAACTGGACCTCTCCGAGCCGCACGTGTGGGAAGAGAAGATGAAGGAGGAGGCGACGCCCAGAGATGTTACTCAGGCGATCTTAAAAGTGCTGGAGATTGCCAAAAACATCGAGTCGTGCAAGGAGAAGAACGCGGCTCAGGCTCAATCCAGCAGGGGTGGAGATCAAACTGGCCACTGGACTTCCCCTTCTGCATCTCCGTCACCCTCCAGGTCCTTCTTCAGAAGCCGCTCTCGGGAGCCCCCTCGATTGATGGCGGTCACGCACGCTGAGCTCGCCGCAGCGCCGACCTCTTTCCGACCATCGCCCCCGGCCTCGACAACAACCCCGACCTATCTGAAGCGAGTGAGAAACTGCTACGCGTGTCAAAGTCCCGACCATCTGGTGCGAGACTGTACGGACGCGGTGAAGTTGGCCGCGTGGAAGGCAAATGCACCCTCTCGTTTAGCTCGAAACCGAGAACAAGTGCCGGCGTTGTTCTGGGCGTTGTCGCGTAATGAGGACACTGAGTGGGCACCTGTCGAGTTAAAGGCGGAGATCGAGAGCTTGGTAGAGATGGATGGAGAGGCCGTGGAATCCTTGGCGGCCTTGGTAGGGTGCTCAGAGCAGCTGGCGATTATTGGTGCGGAGCTGCGCAACTCCGAGGAGATCACTATCTCGGAGGAGGAAGGGTGATGGATCACCCCTCACGGTGGCGACAAGCTCGCCACTGACTTTCAGCAATAAGCTGAGAGTTTCACCTGAAGAAGGTGATCCTACTATGCCACGGCACTTTGCAGTGCTGGGCACATGGATGCACAATAATGTGTACGCGCCCCTCTTGACGGAACAGTCACAGCGTTTACCCGCGTGGCAGTGGAGAAGTAAGGGGAGGTCGACCTCGATGAAAGTTCTGATGCAGCGGATTCGGAAACAGCTGCGACAGAAAGTATCGGCTGCTGACATACAGAAGGACCTGGACAAGGACCTTATTGATGGACGGCGGCGACGCAATATTCCAATTAGGTTCCTAAACAGAAGGGACAATTGGGATACAGTATGATGCGGACACTGGCAGACTTACATCTCGCACATCACGCTGCAGGGGGTGTGGTACCGGTCTGTACCAGGAAATCAATGATCACATCACACGTTGACAACCTACTTCAGCGAGGTATGGTGGATTTCGGTGAATTACATCGCAGCCGGAGTTTAATTTCTCTGGATCTGGCGGTGCCCCTATCTACCTTATTGCGGTATGCTTGGGAAGAGTTGTCTAAAGAAGAACAACTTCATGCCATGACTCATGAGGCTTCCACGCCGAGAGGCAGTAGGCAGTGGGAATTGGAGGGGTGGAGACGCGTGCAGCAGCGTGGTACGCCGGTTTCGGCACGCAACTATTCTGGCAATTTATTAGTTTTGGAATCATGGCGTTCTCCGCTGGCATGCCCCTCAGCTGCTATATCTGAAACGGGTATGATACCTGGTTCTGGGGGGGATATCCCTGGAGTTCTTGACACTTGGTGCAGTCTGTATCGAGTTCATCGATTTCGAGAAATGCAGCAAGAAGCAACTCCGGAGGAAATATATCGGGACATGTTCTCCGAGGAGTTACCTGAAGCTCCAGTTATTCCAGAAGATCCAATATCAGAGGGCCCTGATTCTGGAGAAAACGCGGACGCTGAGGTTCACACTTCGATATCGCCAGCCTCAGGAAAGAACCTGGTCAATGCTTTTGGTAAAACGCTATCTCCGGACAATGATCTGAACTTCACGCAGCAAATGATTTTTCTTTTCTTTTCTTTTTTTTCACCCAGCAAATGATGGGGGTGGAGAATCAGTCATTGAAATCAGTTGCGGTTGACGATTCTGTGGAGAACGCAAACAGTTCAACGCTGAGGGGTGGGCAACTATCTGCGCTGGATAGTCACCCTCTGGTGGATGATAAATTGGACTGCCACCCTCTGGATGATGGTGATCTTGATGATGATCAATCTCTAGATAACGAGAAGGAGTATGCCGACGCCACCCTTAAGTGCGAGCGTGTGTGTCGCGAAGGTAGCGTACGCTGGGGATCGACGGAGTATTTAGCGGCTGCGCACGACCAAGATGGGCCGCTACTGCTGGTATTCTTTGCGTACTTGAAGGGGCAGAGAGTTAAAGTACTGGTCGACTCTGGCGCCTCAGACATATTTGTATCTGAGGCTTGTGCTAAACGCTGCAAGTTGACTGTGAGAAGCGGGCCTGCCATGAGGGTTACTCTGGCAGATGGGTCTATTAAGACAACGGGAAGCGTGGCGTACTCCAAGTTCACCGCCAGAACCACGACGGGAACTTATTCGGAGTCCTCCATGGCCATGCGTGTACTTCCTCTGGGCATTGCAGTGGATATGGTTTTGGGAGGAAAGTGGCTACGCAGCCTTTCCCCAATCACACTGGACTATGAAGGACATGGTTCGGTGTCCTTTTCCAACCGAAGGAAAGGTGGTGGGACGGAGAGAGTAACTTTCTCTGGGTGCAACCCTGGCATCAACGCTGCCCCTGGAGGAAGAAAAGGGAAGAGGCGCAGCGAGGTGGATTGCGCGGGGTCAATTGATGAAGTGTTTCTCAAATCAGTTCAACTGAAGAAGCACTTGGTGGTTGCGGAAACGCGAAGACTAGCGGGAGATACTACTCACCTGCCTGCGTGGCTGATGATGGCCGCAAGGACTGAAAATGGTGAGCCAGCCTTCAAAGTGGAAGCGGAGGACTTACACAAGGAGCCTGGAGACTCGGCTTCAAGGGCGGAGGATAAATCCAAGAAGTGCGAGTCCGAAGACACGCGAGACGCTGAAGCGACTGCGAAGTGGAAGAAGAAATCCAAGAATCTCTTTGACGAATTTGAGAACGAATTGCGGGACGCTCTGCCTTCGGGGTTGGAAAATCTTCGGCATGCTGATGAGGACCAGGCCAAGATCAACCTCAAGCCGGACCGAGAAGGAGGACCTCCTAGTAGAAGACCTTACAAGATGTCGGTGGAGGAACTTCGACAACTGCGAGAGCGTATTGAGCAGCTGGTGGAGAAGGGGTATATTACATTTTACACATCTGCCGAGGTTACGGGGTAAACTTTTTGAAAATTCTGATTTTTTGTTTGCAAATCCCTCAAAATGATACCTTCGGAGCATACACTTGTGGGAAAGTTTCACAAGGGAAATTCTCCTTTGTATTCATGAATTTTTTGTGGAGGGGTAGGTCCGAGGAATTCATAAGATTCAACAAAATTTTGTGCTCGGTTTGTTGCGTTTTAATACAAGCCGTACATTCACTTTTTTTAATAAACAACACATGAAAATTGCGGGTTATTTATACTTTGAGCTTCAACCGAGACTATTGGTACAGGTGGTCAAGGAAAATAGCCGGCTTACAACATAATTACAATGGACCAACCCAACTCGGCAATTTCTGCACCCCAATACTAAAGCAGCAAAGCTGCCCCTTCTCGACTCACGCAACACTTTCCTAAGGGTATTCCTACACCTCAATACTAACGCAACAGAGTTGCCCCTTCTCGACTCGCGCAAAACTTTCCAAAGGCGCTTCTTACGCCGCAATGCTAACGCCACATAGCTGCCCTAAGGCGATTATTACACCTCAATACTTGAACGCGTCAAAATTCCCCTTCTCGACTCGTAAGACTTTCCTAAAGAGTTCCATATTCACACCATTAAAAAACCGCTACCGGGAAACTAGTGCTACAGCAAAAACTTGTTTGTACTGTACTAAGTCTCGAGACGTCTAGAGTCGCCCCTTCCTCGACTCGCGCAAAACTTTTAAATATCATAATGATATAATAATAATAATGTCATGATATAATAATAATGATATATCATATATATTATAATATGTTGTATGTTATGATAACAATACTAACGATACTATTAATATTTTTAATATTTTTAATAGTAATAATAATAGTAATAGTAATAATACTAATAATTTTTGTCACCGTACTCCGCGTGTTAACAGAAAGGGAGACTTGCTGACGCGTGTCCACTGACCTTCGCTGCTTGGTCAAATAATTATCTAGATTTGAAATCAAAAAAAGCGGACACGGTACACGTCGCCAAGGCTTCATAGCCAAACCAAGTGCCGACGTCTTAAATGTGGTAGTTTTAGTGGGTAAGTTATGTATGTTTGAATTATGGTGTTTTAAGTGTGCGATTTCTCTTGCTTAAAAAACACGCGTTAAAAACATGCGCTTTGAGTGTCGGTAAAATACAACGGTATTTTTTCGTATGGTGTTTTTACGTAAAGATCTTTGAAGCACAGATCTTGGTCCAAAGATCTTTGCGCAAATATTACCTTAAACATTAAAAAGCATTTGAAGCTGGCGCAAAGATCTTGAAGCTAACTCGACTTTGCGCAAAGTTTACTTTAGCAATTAATGAGTACACGGAGCTTGCGCAAAGATTTCTTTACAAATTAAAGAGTAGTTCGAGCTTGCGCTAAGATCTTTGAAGCAAAGATCTTTGCGCAAATATTACCTTAAACATTAAAAAGCATTTGAAGCTGGCGCAAAGATCTTGAAGCTAACTCGACTTTGCGCAAAGTTTACTTTAGCAATTAATGAGTACACGGAGCTTGCGCAAAGATTTCTTTACAAATTAAAGAGTAGTTCGAGCTTGCGCTAAGATCTTTGAAGCAAAGATCTTTGCGCAAATATTACCTTAAACATTAAAAAGCATTTGAAGCTGGCGCAAAGATCTTGAAGCTAACTCGACTTTGCGCAAAGTTTACTTTAGCAATTAATGAGTACACGGAGCTTGCGCAAAGATTTCTTTACAAATTAAAGAGTAGTTCGAGCTTGCGCTAAGATCTTTGAAGCAAAGATCTTTGCGCAAATATCATTACCTTAAACATTAAAAAGCATTTGAAGCTGGCGCAAAGATCTTGAAGCTAACTCGACTTTGCGCAAAGTTTACTTTAGCAATTAATGAGTAGTACACGGAGCTTGCGCAAAGATTTCTTTACAAATTAAAGAGTAGTTCGAGCTTGCGCTAAGATCTTTGAAGCAAAGATCTTTGCGCAAATATTATTACCTTAAACATTAAAAAGCATTTGAAGCTGGCGCAAAGATCTTGAAGCTAACTCGACTTTGCGCAAAGTTTACTTTAGCAATTAATGAGTACACGGAGCTTGCGCAAAGATTTCTTTACAAATTAAAGAGTAGTTCGAGCTTGCGCTAAGATCTTTGAAGCAAAGATCTTTGCGCAAATTTGCTAACTCAAACGTTGAAAAGCAGACGAAGCTTGCGCAAAGATCTTTGGATCTAACTCGACTTTGCGCAAATATTTCTTTACAAATTAAAGAGTGTTCGAGCTTGCGCTAAGATCTTTGAAGCAAAGATCTTTGCGCAATTTGCCAACTCAAACGTTGAAAAGCAGACATGCTTGCGCAAAGATCTTTGGAGCTAACTCGACTTTGCGCAAATATTTCTTTACAAATTAAAGAGTGTTCGAGCTTGCGCTAAGATCTTTGAAGCAAAGATCTTTGCGCAAATTTGCCAACTCAAATGTTGAAAAGCAGACATGCTTGCGCAAAGATCTTTGGAGCTAACTCGACTTTGCGCAAATATTTCTTTACAAATTAAAGAGTGGTTGAGCTTGCGCGAAGATCTTTGAAGCAAAGATCTTTGCGCAAATGCTAACTCTGAAAGCATTGAAAAGAAGACGAAGCTTGCGCAAACATCTTTGGAGCGAATGTTTTAACATTAATGTCAGAAGTCAGAGTTTTGACATTAATGTCAAAACAGGGTTGATCAACTCTTTTCCCTAGCATTATTGCTGATTCTGCTGAGTTTTGACATTAATGTCAAAACAGGCCGGATCAACTCTTTTCCCTAGCATTATTGCTGCTTCTGCTGAGTTTTGACATTAATGTCAAAACAGGCCGGATCAACTCTTTTTCCTAGTATCATTGCTGCTTTTGCTGAGTTTTGACATTACTGTAATGTCAAAACAGGCGGGATCAACTCTTTTTCCTAGCATTATTGTTGCTTTTGCTGAGTTTTGACATTACTGTAATGTCAAAACAGGCCGGTTCAACTCTTTTTCCTCGCATTATTGCTGCTTTTGCTGAGTTTTGACATTAATGTCAAAACGGGCGGGATCAACTCTTTTTCCTAGCATTATTGCTGTTTTTGCTGAGTTTTGACATTAATGTCAAAACGGGCGGGATCAACTCTTTTTCCTAGCATTATTGCTGCTTTTGCTGTTTATTGATGTTAGATTATTAATGTTCTATTATTAATGTTAGAAAGGAAAAAATATACTTGTTAACCTTGTAACTCTATAGTTTCCCTACCGTCATGCCATAAATGTCAAGAACTAAAAAGACACGCACGAAAATTCTATAGAGTTAGAAGAACGCAGTTGAGAGACTTAGAAAAGAATCGCGAATTTGTAGAGCGGAAAGAAGAGCAACTTTTTTACTCACTATTTTGTAAACAATTATTTCTACCTAATTTTTACTCCCTATTTTATGAACAATTATTACTACATAATTTTTACTCACTATTTCATAAACAAATATTCCTACCTGAAACTCACTATTTATAAACAATTATTTCTCCCCGATTCATGTAAAAATATTTGTTTATAAAATAGCGAGTAAAAAGGTTGCTCTTCTTTTCGCTCTTCAAACTCGCTATTTTTTCTAAGTCTCTCAACGATTTGTAGAGCGGAAAGAAGAGCAACTTTTTTACTCACTATTTTGTAAACAATTATTGCTACCTAATTTTTACTCCCTATTTTATGAACAATTATTACTACATGATTTTTACTCACTATTTTATAAACAAATATTCCTACCTGAAACTCACTATTTATAAACAATTATTTCTCCCCGATTCATGTAGAAATATTTGTTTATGAAATAGCGAGTAAAAAGGTTGCTCTTCTTTTCGCTCTTCAAACTCGCTATTTTTCTAAGTCTCTCAACGATTTGTAGAGCGGAAAGAAGAGCAACTTTTTTACTCACTATTTTGTAAACAATTATTTCTACCTAATTTTTACTCCCTATTTTATGAACAATTATTACTATATGATTTTTACTCACTATTTCATAAACAAAATTTTCTACCTGAAACTCACTACCGAAGGGGCAGCTTTGCTGCGTTAGTATTGATGTGCAGAAATTATCAAACTTGGGTTGTCCATTGTAAGTATGTTGTAAGGTGGCCCATTACACCGAAGGGTAGGTCTTGCATGAGTCGAGAAGGGGCAGCTCCGCTGCGTTAGTATTGAGGTGTGAGAATTGCCTGAGGAAAGTTTTGCGTGAGTCGAGAAGGTGTAGCTTTGCTGCGTTAGTATTGAGGTGCAGAATTTGCCAACTGGACAAATCTGTAAAGTATAAGTATGTTGTTAAACGGCCCACTGCACCGACCGCCCTGACCGAGAGTCTTGGTGCAGGCCTCGGTTTACATAGAAACCTGTATGCGGTGCACGTATGGTAGACAGAGAGTAAAATACGGAGCAAATGATAGCAACCGCGTGCCGTTAACTAAATTACCTCGTAAATAAAGACTCTAAATATTAGGAGTTTCACCTCGTTGTATTCATGGGTCCCTCATAGTGGTGACGAGATTTTTACACATATTGTTTTGGCAAACTCGGGTCCTCGGGACCCCGTATCCTCGGCACTTGTGTTTGGTGGTTGCGTAAGGGGTTGGGTGTTAGGACAGCCATATGCAAGACGCTGACCTTTGTTTAAGTACCCGGGGGATACGCGACATCCAGCAGAACGGAATTCAATGAGTGTTTGGTCCTATGGGACCTACCTGCAGTTTCTATACTTTTGGGAAATCAATTGCGGCGTCGCATGTTTTGCAGGAATTCCAAAGGGTCGCCCCATCGTGAGACAGCAAATATCTGGTGGGCAAATCGTTACTTCGATGCGCATTGAAATGCGGGACGCCACAAATTTCAAAACCCCCCACTTTCAGGAGTATATAACAAGGACTAAGTTTACTTATGTCCCTGACGGATTTCATTATTCATTTCACCGTCTCACTCCGTTTGGTCGATTGATGCTTTCAATGGTTGATTTCTGTCATTTTGGGGGCTTTTCAGATATTTCAGGGTTTGCTTCCATAGTATGATTGACAATGCAAACAGGATATATGCATATAGACTTCGCAGACACGCCTTCGTTGCAAAGTAATAGTATATATGTACGTGTAGGTGCGTCTTGCAAATGAATGAGTTCGAGTTGCATTTCCGCAATCTCGATTAAAGTCGTTGGAACATCGTTAAATATGATTGTATTCGAACATATTTTGAATGAAATTATTGTTGACATTTCACATTTCCAATGTTGTGGCGTGCGGGCCTTCGATCCGACCCAGCTGAAAGAGGTCATCTGATAGGCCAACTGAAATCACGACGGCTACAGTACTGAGGTATGTAAGCACCTACCTTGTCCTCACAACTCGCTTTTTCAGCTTGCCACTTTATTTGCGACGCTTCTTTACCTGCCACCGCATCCAACTATGCCATCCAACTACGCGACGCCGCTGGTGGTGTAAAATCCCTAGCACAACAAGGGCCTTCTATCCGACCTAATTAAGGGAGGGTATCTGATAGGCTGGAAATAAATCGACAGATGCAAAGACGACACCTACCATCGATGATAATATTGAGGTGTGAAAAGCACTTAAGGTTGCCTTCGCAATTCATTTTCAGCTTGACCGTTGAGCGACGCACCTCCGAAAATCTAGTACAAGAATGTCCCTTCCCGACTTAGTGCTTGTTAAAATCTTTCGTGGAGTTATGTGTAAACTCGGACATAGCAGACGATGACGATGACGACGCCGATGGCGTCTGCGTCTCATTTCTTTGTCACACGAATGTGACACACATTATTACTGCGAGCATTCCATTACAGGTCTTGCATCATGGATTCCTCGTTGGAGATCGCGCGAGGATCGACAGTGTCAAAGCTGGTCGCGCGAGGACAATCGTGGCTCGCGATTCCTCGCCAGAAAGGGCTCTGAAATCGGATGAGGAGCGAAATCTACCTCTGCTTGCATCATGCTTGAAAAGTCTTTGGTCAGATGCTCGATGACATTGCATCCATTCCGGCGGTTCGACAGTACGATAAAATCTGTAATCGAACGATGCATCGCCTGTCTGAACAACCGAACGAACGGTCGACAGCCAGGTCAAACCCAATACGTAAAAAACTCCTGATTTTATTTGACATTTGGTAGCGAGGACAAAACTGCGAGACACCTCAGAGGTGTCTCATCGTGTGGTCCTCGTTCCTCGTTGCAGAAATCAGCAACCGTCAGCCACTCGACGTCGCGTTTGGTCACGCTCTATGCATTACGTGATATTTCCACGAGGACTCTTCACCCATGATGCAAGAACTGTAGTGTGAGCAGTTGTAATCGAATACAAATACAGTACCGTAAGGCCTATGATGATACACGCCGTCATGCCCCCCTTATCATTAGAAGACTATTATCACAACAGGCCAATTACCAACGGCCATATTTGCCAACGGTCGGGAACATGCAGTTTCCCCTTAACCGTCATGACTGCAATTGGCATAATAAATCTAATTGCAGATAGCATCATTGATGCCATTATGACGAAGGGAAAAAACAACTAAAGAAAGGGTGACAAGCTGCACTCACATGCACGGACTTGTCAAACATGTTTATTTATCTCATCATGATGATGCCACCGACATCTGATATCAAAGACAATATACTGGATGACCAATAGACAAACACAGTTCGCAAGTTTTCTCCTTCTCGACACTACGACCGCCAACGTCATAAACTGACTACAAATACATCAATGAATTAATTTGAACCCGAGTACACCGCCATAAAATGCATGACCGCCAAGGCACGAAGACTGCTCTGGGAAAAGCCACGTTGGTGCTGGGCACATAACCAGAGCACTATACGAGCCTCTCTGCATTCTCTTCGCTGAAAAAGGGTTCTCCTGATGTCCTCAGGCATAAACAGCTAGACCCAACCAAATGCTGATTGTGCGCCTCCATATCTACACATATTGTAGGAGAACAGAATAATTGTCAACTGCTATGTGAAATTAAGCGCGGCTGGTGGCATTACTGACACACCTGCCGTTGCCAAGTGACGCCGGCCCATGAAACTTCCAAGCAATACACGCAGCGTACTCGGAGGCATGCCGCAGCAATTGGTATCCTGGCATCCCCTGTGCAGGCCATGACGCCTGCTCTGCCCATCACGCGCATAAGTTGCAGCTGCACATGTGCCGGGTAAATCCTCCCACGGTCCAGCAGCAGTACTACCTGCGCCATCTGCGCGCGTCACCTGCATCCTCCTGCCAATCCAACACCAACCCAACCTTCAGAATGCACCAACAGAATCTAGCCTCAACTCACATCCTCTCGACATAAGTTCGGCAAATGGTAACGTATTGCCACTTGCAGCCCAGTCACCTCCCTCTACTGCCATAGCCGTCACCTCCCTCTACTGCCATAGCCGTCACCTCCCTCTACTGCCATATAGCCGTCTGTACTCGTTGTGTTCGGCCGTGTTAGACTACTTTACAGCTCTGTAGAGGCACTGTCAGCAGGCAGCCCCTGCGCGCGGAGCACCAAGGTGAGCAGATCTTCAGGATGAGCCACACCTTGGAAGCGGAGGATCCAGCCGCACAAGTAGCAGAAGCAGAGGGTAAAGTGGCATTTCACACAGCCTGCCTCCGGGGTGTAGCGGCAGCTGCAGAAGCCATCCCGCTCCATGAATTTGTGCTCCAGCAGCACCAGCGCGCCTGCCCCACCAGACAACAATCCACACTGAGACGGCATGCGTAAGCCTCATGCGCAGGCGTCATACGCAAGGGGCACCGCATTGAATCCGCTTCTGACTCGAGATGGTCTGCTATCAGATTTCGATACCTTGCGCCTCTTCGCCACTCGGGTTCCTCTGGTCAATGGGGCTTACGCCGGAGGGCCGAGAGGTTCCTATAGAGCTGGAACAAGCGGCACCTGTGTCAGGCGTACATGCGGCTGGGGGCCAGGCAGGTCACTGTCATACCCAGGGGCCAGGCAGGTCATACCAAGGAGTGGGGCCGGCAGGTCACTGTCATACGCAGGGGGCCAGGCAGGTCATACAAAGGAGTGAGGGCCAGGCAGGTCATACCAAGGAGTGGTGGCCAGGCGGGTCATACCAAGGAGTGGGGGCCAGGCATGTCATACCAAGGAGTGAGGGCCAGGTAGGTCATACCAAGGGAGTGGGGGCCAGGCAGGTCATACCAAGGAGTGAGGGCCAGGCAGGTCATACCAAGGAGTAGGGGCCAGGCGGGTCATACCAAGGAGGGAGGGCCAGGCAGGTCATACCAAGGAGTGGGGGCCAGGCAGGTCATACCAAGGAGCGGGGGCCAGGCAGGTCATACCAAGGAGTGGGGGCCAGGCAGGTCATACCAAGGAGTGAGGGCCAGGCAGGTCATACCAAGGAGTGCCGCCTTCTGCCCCGAGCTCACTGAGGGCATCAGCTGCATCGTGAGCGAGGACACCTCCGGATCATTTTTTTTGTCTGCCACCGCCATCGCACACCCCCCTTGCCTGAAATCAGCTTTGCAGCGCGCTCCCCTCTCGAGCTCTCGCAGCCAGGGCCTCCACACATCCCGAATCTAGAGGGTGACTGTCATGGCAGGTCCCTCCCCATGGCCCGTGCTACTCGACGACGAGATGACACCGGACTGCCTCGCATCCAGTGTCCCCACCCCTATACATGACATGCGATGCCAGGTATGGCTCAAGAAACTACTCCAGGCTGCCGGGCTGCTGTATGCGAGTGATCAGAATGCTGCTGCACTCAAGCACAGAGCGCCGCCCTCCACGAAGGGCTGAACATGTGCTGGCCATGTCGGGGGCAGAAACAACCAATCAGAGAGCCGGGCATCTCTGAAACACGCAGAGTGATTGGAGCGCCAGTCATGCTGAAGCAAAGACTGCCCGTGTCGGACAACGTCGCAAAAAAAGGGCTCTGGTGTTGGCACACGGATGAACCTCATACGCACGCGCTCATCTTCGCCAAGGTACCGACCAACGCTCTGCTGCGGCCGCTGAGGATGCCAAGCTGTGTAGAAAACCCTAAATGCATTCAAGCATGCTTACGCTCTGCTTCGCCACGGGCCGCCGCATGACAATGCAGGATGCCTACGCTCTATTTCGGCACGGGCAGCCGCATGACAATCAAGGATGCTCACGTTCTGTTTCGCCACGGGCGCCGCATGACGAGCAAGGGTGCTTACGCTCTGCTTCGGCGCGGGCCGCCGCATGACGATCAAGGATCCTCGCGCTCCCTTTCGGCACGGGCCGCCACATGACAATCAAGGATGCTCACGCTCTGCTTCAGCACGAGGCTGCCGCATGACGATCAAGAATGCTTTACGCTCTGCTTCGGCGCAGGCGCGCATGCCCGATCGGAGATGCTCACGCTCTGCTTGGCACGGGCCGCCGCATGACGATCAAAGAATGCTAAGCTCTGCTTCCCGGCAGGGCCGCCGCATGCCAATCCAGGATGCTTACGCTCTGTTTCCCGGCCTGCCGGGCCGCCGGGACTGATCAAGGATGCTCACGCTCTGCTTCGGCCCAGGCCGCCAGCCATGACGATCAAGGATGCTTACGCTCTGCTTCGGCACGGGCCGCCGCATGCCAATCCAGGATGCTTACGCTCCGTTTCGGCACGGGCCGCCGCATGACAATCCAGGATGCTTACGCTCCGTTTCGGCACGGGCCGCCGCATGACGATCAAGGGTGCTTACGCTCTGC
>LGRX02002273.1:0-54062 GCA_001247695.2 Cymbomonas tetramitiformis
CACAAGCGGAAAGGGGTCGACTAGTCGAAGGTCATCATGCGGTCGAGCACTGCTCCTGCATGTAAGCAAAAAGTTAGTCATGCATACACATATCGATGCATACACACTTAACGTCAGTCGCAGAAACATTATGCACAAAGATATTCATAGCAGGCAGGGTCACAGCGGCAGGGTCGCAGCAGGAGGTGCACGGGAAGATGCAAACAAGAAATGGGCTTGAAATTGCATCAGAACTCCCCTTTGGGTTAATTTCGAAGTTCGAAGCATCGATCTTAGAAATCCGGCTTTCTAGGCATTGATTGGCAGTATCTTTTTGACGATGACAGACGAGTGAAAACTCGAACGATCTTGGAAATCTGTTTTTTGAGTTTCCGATTGGCTAGTATTTTATAATGTGACTCGCGATTGAAAAGACGATCGACTGCGTTGATGACAGACGATCATCGTAGACATCTTCACCGTTCGCTTCGCCGTTCGCTGACGCGACGGTAGAGATCACCGTGCGCTGACGCGCCGGTTACAAAACAGCCTGAGGTAGGATAGACTGTGATGACATGTCATGTCATGACATTGACATTGACATGACATGACATGACATGACAGCGACAACGTACGACAGCGACAGCGACAGCGATGACGATGACGATGACGATGACGATGACGCTTGACGATCGATGACGATGACGATGACGGTCACGACCATCATCATCATCATCATCATCATGACAATGAATGAAATGACAGTGACCTGAACCAAATTGCAAAAGAAAACCAAATTGCAAAACCAAATTGCAAAACCAAATTGCAAAAACGAAATGGGAAGCGGTGAATATATAAACCACGGTCGTAATGGGGGAAACGATGTAATACGGTCGTAATGGGGGAAACGCTGGAATATAACGTTAACCGTTTGTATAAATTATAAAAATGTAATAATTGAATTCTGAAATACAGCAGCGAGAGCATTGTGCAAAAGCGACAGCAGGCGTGAAAACTACAAAAGTGACGTGGAACCTACTAAAGTGACGTGGCAAAAAGTGCCATTTGAGCTCTGAGAGCAGGACTGCCCTACGATCAATCGAGTGATGAGTCGAAGACGTGCCAGCGACAAGCTAGTTATAGACGGCACGTCAGACTACATGCTCTGGACTGCGCCTCCGGCACAGTCCAGAGCATGTAGTCTGACGTGCCTTCTATAACTACCTCTTGTCGCTGGCACGTCATCGACAACCAATGGTGTTTTGCCATTTGTACAATTACAAAAGTCGTATTATCTTAGCTGTCTGATGAACTGTCTGATGTGTCACTGTCACACTGCTCCACATGAGTATAAGTCCAGGTGTACTTCTACAAGTCCAGGTGTACTTGTATAAGTCCAACTGTACATTATACCCCGTGGTGACATGACTGTCACGAGCAGTGATCGAGCGAGACATCAGGCAGAACAGTCAGACAGGCAAGGCAGGGCGACATGAACATTAAAAATAAAATATTTACCATCGGGTGTAAGATCGCAACTTCCATCTCTAGATTTTAGGGTTTCCGAGGCAAGAGCGAAGAGCGAAAGCTATGGTCACTGCAGTTAGGGTTTAGCAGAGCGAACAGTCTACTACAGGCTATCTGGCTATGTGAGCGAAGCTAATGTTTTGTAATTGATGGTAATTCTACTCGCAGAAGTCGTCCCAATCTTCAGGGGACATCTCAGCCCAGCCAGTCTCCTGCATGGCTTCGCGCGCGTTGGAGTAATTGTAGACGTGGCGGTCGTTTGAAGAAATGTGAGAGATGGTGGGGCCATGGTGATAATGGACGTTGATGACAGCGTTGTTGCCAACGTTCCAATTCTGCATTTAGGGAGCGTTGGGAACCATCATGTTTTCGGGCTGAAAATTCCATTCTGGCGCGGGTGGGGGAAGCGGGGCGACGGGGAAATGGCCGGCGGGATGGGGAATGGGGTAGTGGTGAGGTGCAGGCGGAAGCGGAGGTGGAAAATGGTGAGGAATTGGTTGCGGATGAATGAATTCAGGGGGACCCTGCTCAGGGGGACCGGCTGGCGGCTGACCGGCATGTTGACGGGGATCGAATTGCGCGCATGCGTACGGCCAGACGTTGGGGGGCAAGTCCTGACCGAAATCGGAGGCGAGCGTTGAGTCTGGACTGTGCCGGAGGATCTCGTAGGCGAGCGTTGAGCGTGGAGTCGGTCGAAGATGAACACAAGCGGAAAGGGGTCGACTAGTCGAAGGTCATCATGCGGTCGAGCACTGATCCTGCATGTAAGCAAAAAGTTAGTCATGCATACACATATCGATGTATACACACTTAACGTCAGTCGCAGAAACATCATGCACAAAGATATTCATAGCAGGCAGGGTCACAGCGGCAGGGTCACAGCAGGAGGTGCACGGGAAGATGCAAACAAGAAATGGGCTTGAAATTGCATCGGAACTCCCCTTTGGGTTAATTTCGAAGTTCGAAGCATCGATCTTAGAAATCCAGCTTTCTAGGCATTGATTGGCGGTATCTTTTTGACGATGACAGACGACTGAAAACTCGAACGATCTTGGAAATCTGTTTTTTAAGTTTCCGATTGGCTAGTATTTTATAATGTGACTCGCGATTGAAAAGACGATCGACTGCGTTGATGACAGACGATCATCGTAGACATCTTCACCGTTCGCTTCGCCGTTCGCTGACGCGACGGTAGAGATCACCGTGCGCTGACGCGCCGGTTACAAAACAGCCTGAGGTAGGATAGACTGTGATGACATGTCATGTCATGACATTGACATTGACATGACATGACATGACATGACAGCGACAACGTACGACAGCGACAGCGACAGCGATGACGATGACGATGACGATGACGATGACGCTTGACGATCGATGACGATGACGATGACGGTCACGACCATCATCATCATCATCATCATCATCATCATCATGACAATGAATGAAATGACAGTGACCTGAACCAAATTGCAAAACCAAATTGCAAAACCAAATTGCAAAAACGAAATGGGAAGCGGTGAATATATAAACCACGGTCGTAATGGGGGAAACGATGTAATACGGTCGTAATGGGGGAAACGCTGGAATATAACGTTAACCGTTTATATAAATTATAAAAATGTAATAATTGAATTCTGAAATACAGCAGCGAGAGCATTGTGCAAAAGCGACAGCAGGCGTGAAAACTACAAAAGTGACGTGGAACCTACTAAAGTGACGTGGCAAAAAGTGCCATTTGAGCTCTGAGAGCAGGACTGCCCTACGATCAATCGAGTGATGAGTCGAAGACGTGCCAGCGACAAGCTAGTTATAGAAGGCACGTCAGACTACATGCTCTGGACTGCGCCTCCGGCACAGTCCAGAGCATGTAGTCTGACGTGCCTTCTATAACTACCTCTTATACCTGACGGCGGATATGATGCCGCAGACGTGGCAAAATATACGACCGATCGCGAAGAACACTGTTTGTATTTTGTGTAAAGGGTGACCGCGTGCCGTTGATGAGTGGCAAGACCACTATGGCCGACATGGCGCAGTAGCGCCGGTCGTTGGATACGCGCCATGCTTCAACAGACGTCACGGTCGAACTTCCAGGTCAAACGTGGGGTAAGGCATTCACTTATGGACATCCGCGACCCGATGGTGAACCGACCTGACCCAATAAGTCTCGGCATTATTGAGGATAGACTTGTTGTGCGTTTCTTCGAGAGAGTGTTTTATAGGTAAAAGGTATGCGATCCCCCTAAGAAGTTAGTGCTGGAAGTGACGCCCCGACTGTCATTCCTATAGTTAGGGTGTATGACTGTCACCGGTCCCGGACCCCTAGACCCCGAACATATAACAGGAAGACTGATTATTCTCACCGGTTATCTATTCTGATTATCTTTGTCTCACCGAATATCTGGAGTCAAACCCGATATATTCAGCCAGGTTTGGTCCCACGCACTCTTATTAATTTTACACGGCTGCGACTTTGGCCATGATTAGCGGCTAAGCACCGACGCTTGAGATGAGGTGAGGAACCCGCGTTAGAGAGGTTTTCGGTATGGGCGGTATAGCTCAGTTACGGACGCGCGGTTGATTGGACAATTGGGGCGCGCGTTAAGGCAGCTTAACTTTCCGTGCAGTATCGTTGGGCTGGATTTTGTTGTTTCTGGTCACTAGTATACCGTCCGGCATCGATCACGTCCTTTCGTCCCACACGACCGCGTTTTATTTGCTGTTTCCCCGGATTATCCTCGACGACCCGCCGCAACTCGCAAGCCGTCGCCCACACCGTTAGCCTCACCTAGCATTATTCACCTCACCATGTCTCTATAGTCATTTCATCATGGGTACTTCTACGAGATCGCACACTGCGGCCGCACGCCGCTCACTAGTTACCATTTTCGACGATGCCGCAGCCAGACATGCAACCACACCAGCCACTCCTACGGTTGCGACTGCACCGGCTGCCCAATCAGCGGGAGCGTTGTTCCTCGACGAGGTCAGACGCCTGGCGAAGGAGTCCTTCGACGAGCGGGCCGCCAAGCTCGTCATCAAGAAGGTGTACGACGACAAACATGGGCGTTTTAACGGTACGGAGTCGAACGTCGGCTCCGTCTTCGCCCGTCTTGTCCTGGCGCTACGGGACATTTTCGTCACTGAGGAGGACGCGTTTTCTTCCCTGTTCGACCTGGAGGATGCCACCCTGCCCGTCCGCGCTGAGGCGAACAAGCTGTTGTTCTCGACACTGGAGTACATCATCGCTCCGGTGTCGCCCGCGGCAGACTGGATGGAGTCTTCGGCGGAGGCACACCCGTTTGATGGGAAACGGGTGTTGCTGGAGATCGCCAGGATGATTATGGATTCCGGTGGACCCTTTCAGGGCACCGCAGACCTTCTGGCCAGCTGATATATTCAGCAGTTAGCTTTAATCTCTGCAAGCACCATTTGAATGAACTTTGCGCATTGGATCACCACGCCTGTGGGGGTGCGGGGGGCGCTAGTCCCCTGCTCTCCCTCGCCATAGGGGGTCGGAGGATAACCCCCGATCCGCCCCATCCCCCACTCCCCCTCCTCCGCCATCCCGTTCCTCCGCCACCACCATAGTCCCGGCCACAGTTGACTCTAGTCTCCGCTAGCATGACCTTTTAGCGCAGCTTGCGTATTTTTCTCATGTTGTGGTTTCCCTCATTCCCTGTCGACATCGATGACAAGGATGAGCCGTGGGCACGGTATGATATAAAGAGCAGCCCCTTCTATTTATTCATTACCTTGCAGGATTACGGCGTTCATGTTCAGCGTAAATGTTTTATTATTCGAATGTGACTTCTGACTTGCAAGTGAACTAGGAGACGGCGCCGGTCTCACAACCGGCCAGCCGCATTCGATTATGAACAGGAGCCGCGCCGCGGGTGGCGGGTCGCAATGACACATGACAACGAGGAGGATTTTGATGCTTGGATGAGGCCCGTCGATCTCGAGGATCCCATGGACCCCTACACGGTTAATATTACGGTCGTTGTATGCAAACTACCATAACGTGATGGCCGCTCTATGTGACGAAACGTCCCATCGTTCCTGTACGCTTTTGTCATAAACCTTAAGCTTATCGTGTACCCGGTGAGATATTGTACATTATATCCGCGACACTGCGCCTGTATCGCCGTTGGGGATTTTCGGTAATTACCCTATCATCAATCGTGGTGTATACATATCCGTATTCTGTAAATCTCTATACATCTGTATCGTATTTTGTAATCCCAACTGTAGCGTGTAGCGGCAGTGGAAGCTGCATTATTCTTCATTCAGAAGAATGGATGTCTAGCTCTAGGGCTCTGAGACGGTCAAAGCCACCCTTGTTAGCCAGCGCTGGGCACATATAACACCGGCTTGCCCAGCGCTGGGCGCATAATTATAACACCGGCTTGCCCAACGCTGGGCACATGCAACGCCGGCTTGCCCAACGCTGGGCGCATGCAACGCCGGCTTGCCCAGCTCTGGGCACATCCAACGCCGGCTTGCTCAGCGCTGGGCACATTCAACGCCGGCTTGCCCAACGTTGGGCACATCATATGTTGTCTTGCCACACGTTGGGCACATATCGTAACTCCGGCTTGCTCACGGGGAGCCCAATCTTCCCCGTAAGGGGGGACGGTGGAGTCACCCGGCGTTCACCCCTCGACCTGTGTTGTCACCACGCGTCACCGTGTCACCGCTCACTGACTCAATAAAACACTCTGCTCCGTATTTTATCTCATCTTAGCACACAGTGAATCTCTGCCCCCTGCCATTCTGTTTCACTGCTTACCGCGATATATATATATATATACCCAATCATATATATATATCCCCTCTTTCGTGAGGTTATCGGCCACCACTTGGAGAGGTTTTCGCTCTGATCCTTGAGGCCGCACCAGCTCCTCTCGTACAACAACTTCGACGTCCGCACCAGCTTCGTCTTGTTTCGTGTCGGCACCAGTCTTTACCGCAGCATTTTCCAGCGTTACCGTGCGCCGGATTTCACTACCGCCTTGTTGAACCATCCGAGGCCAGCGGTCGCACCAGCGCCCTCATCTTCGCATCAAGCTGAACACTCCACCGTACATTATACCTGTCATGGCATCCGCTAGCCGCCGCAGTCTTGGTGACGTGCTCCGCTCTGCGCGTGCGTGCGGCATCTGCTTCGCCCACGCCTACATCTTCACCGTAGTCTGGCTCACAAGCACGTTCGCCGCGCGCTGGCACTGCCGGCCTTGATCCGGTGGTGCGCATGAGCGCGCTCATCAACAAGCCAAGCTCCATTTCGCCTGCGGCCACGTCTGCGCAGTTTCACCGCGACGCCTCGGTCTGGGTTTCTACCCCTGTCCGGGCTTCTCAGCAGGACGAGTACAACGAGCGCATGGACTACGCCTTCAGCTATGGGGAGGAGCTGGTAAGATTGCTCCGCTCCCATGGTTTTAAGCCCCAAAAGGGTTTCACGCTCGACGGTTCCGACGCTGAGGCCGACTTCGCCATTCTGCTCAGCAACCTTCGCCACGTATTATCGCCCATCTCCCACTTCGAGTACGACAAACTCTTTGACCTGGAGCACGAGTATCTGGTATATCTCTGGTCCCTCAACGAGCTCCTCTTCAACATCCTTAAGGGCGTCCTCCAGGGTACGGCACTGGCTCTCTACCAGGAGTCCGCCCGTGTCCACCCGCGCGATGGACGCTGCGCTTTGCAGCGCCTTCGGTTTCATGTCGAGGCCACCATTGACCCCGCGCACCTTCCGCTTCTGGACGAAGCTGCGGTCGACCGTCATCGACGAGACCGCTGATCCTGCCCCCCGGCTCACGGTGCTTCGAGTGCTGGGGGATAAACACCAGCGCCTGCACCCCACCTATGACGATGCCGGCAGGGTACAAGACCTTCACCACGTTCTTGGCCGGTCGGCAGCGAGCTCCCCTCATGATTGTGTCACCACTGTATCTGGTGGTGCTGCGTGAGCTGGCTGCCGGCCACGCCTTCACGTTCTCGGCCCTCCTCCTTCGCCGCAGCACGGTCTGGCAGAGCGAGGGCCATCTTGCGCGCCTCCGTTCCCCGTCCTCGGGGTCCGGTGGTGGCAAGCATGCACCCGCCTCTGCGTCCTTCAACTCCATGCAGCGCAGCAACATCGTCAAGCCCGTCGGCGACTGGAAGCCGCCGCCTCGCAACGGCCGCTATCTCGTGTGGAAAGGTGTCGGCTACCCCTGCGTCACATGCTTTCGCCTCTGGGGGCTCACTGACGCTCACATCCCCACCCGCGGCGTCTGCCCCTATTCATCATTTGCCCCCGAGCAGGCACTAGCGGGCGTGCCGGCAGCACCGCCTCGCCCCACGATTGACGCCTGGTTGCAGCCGCCTGCGGCTCCTGCTCCCGCTGCAGCGGCCGCCGTGCATTTTGCCGAGGGGTCTCCCTCCATGCAGTTTGCTGCGGCGGACCGGACTCTGGCCCGACGGCTTTCACTCTCCGCCCGCCTCTCGATCACGATCCTCCTGGACCAGAGCCCGCGACGACTCTGCAGGCCTCGATGACGCCGATTGGCCGGCGCTGCGTACGGTGCCGTGGATCCCGCCTGTCCAGGGCGCCGCTGAAGCTCTCATTTCCACAAACAAGCAAGATTAACCGTAGCATGCACGTGCGAGTTAGCATTGCCTTGTAGATTGGACTTGACTTTTAGCCGTGCTAGCCGAGCCGGTGTAGCTCATTGTCTCTGCGTTGCTTTAGCTGCCTTGCCTGGTGACACCTCATCCCCACGGGGTGAGGTGGTGTCACGGGGGGGAGCCCAATCTTTCCCCCCCCACTGTAAGGGGGGGACGGTGGGTCACCCGGCGTTCACCCCTCGACCTGTGTTGTCACCAGTCACCGTGTCACCGCTCACTGACTCAATAAAACACTCTGCTCCGTATTTTATCTCATCTTAGCACACAGTGAATCTCTGCCCCGCTGCCATTCTGTTTCACCGCTTACCGCGATATATATATATATACCCAATCATATATATATATATATATATATATCACCTCTTTCGTGACTTGCCCAGCGCTGGGCACTCACAACGCCGGCGGCTTGCCCAACGCTGGGCATATGATGCAACGCCGACTTGCCCAACGCTGGGCACATGCAACGCCGGCTTGCCCAACGCTGGGCACATCCAACGCCGGCTAGGCCGCGCGAAGTCCTATCCTGCGTCAGGGTCCCCCGATTTTCGGAGAATCCTTGCTAACTGGTCAAATACATGCTTCAGCCATACTTAAGGGTACATGCAAAGTGGTCAAGTATTCCTTAACACCTTAAGGGCGAATTGCCATACTGCTCATACTGATCCTGTTTTCCAGGAACTTATTTTCACGTTTTCGGCAATAACTCAAGTTCTAGACATCCATTTGCCACGATTCTTCGCATACCTTATATTGCGGAACTAGGTGGATGATATGGCACTTCATTGTCACTCGCACCGTATGTGCACACATGAATATATGTGACCCATCACCATCACCATACTTGATAAGGCTCGCTATGCAAGCGATATGTATGGCACGGCTATTATTGAACGATAACAGCACGCGCAGAGTATTGTGGGTATGAGTGCAGACGCTTCTCCAGAAGTGCCGCTAGAGCTCAATGCTCCCTCATATACGCCAATGCCCCCGCACTTCTCAAGTGCTACCACAATTGGGTTGTGAACCCGAGGGCATTGGGTGAACAACAATATCGGCTGATCGAATAAGCCATGTGATACCCGCATGGTGTTCAATTCATGCTTGAAGCGAAGACGAGTCCCTTCAGAACAGTTTGTTCTTCAAGAACTGTCTTCGTGTCTTGCTTCATCATCGAGATGCTGTGATCAGCCTCTCGAGGGCAGAAGTCCTCTCCGGAGGTCTTTCGGCCAGTTTTCGAGAAAACATTTGTTGTTTTCTTGTTTTGACATCTTTTTGCATACTTAAGGGTCAAAATTCTTTCGGCCCACATGGCACCTAGGGGGGGGGGCAAAAGCTTCATTTAGGGTATTTGGGTATGGCTTGAAAAATTTACAATGGATACTAGTCATGTTAATACATCTATTACCTATTTCGATGTTGCTGAAAACGATGGTGAAGTCCGTTTAGGCTGATTCGAATGCATTTGGTGTGCAACATATGTAAAACTCGGGGGGGTGTAGGACTTATAAGATAGGGTTTGAGCGTGCTAGCACCCTGAACGCGTTAGGTGCATGCTGATCGATTATATATGAGTGCCAACGTTATTATATATGTATATTAAGAAGCTTTAGGTATGCCAATAAGTCCAAGGAGTGTTGAATCTCAAATTGGACCACCGGTTATGTGAATCGCGAATATACATACGATAAAGCGCGAATATATTGCTAGTGATGATAATAATATGGATAGAGCAATCTATTCAAGCCTACTTTTGCAACAAGTGTGCATATAACGCAACTAGTAACTATGCCTTTTGTGCCCTTAAACAGGAGGCAGCTTGCTACAACTGGGGATCGAAGATCCCAAACATTTTCAGCCTCACAGTGAACAGCAGTTGATGCAACGGATGCTCAGACCCTTACTTTGCACTAGAAAACGCCTCCCTCACACACAGAGGGAGTGCCATACTAAATATATTAGTTATGCACGTTACTATTTATCTATCTACTAAGTGCTTTAACAAAGCATCTACTGTGCGTGCTGTTGCCCACGGAGCCGACGGCTCCGTCACCACGTACGGTTACCGTCGGTTCCGGCAACCCCCTCCCCCTCCCCGGAACTGTTGGGATTTTAACCCAAGCTGAGCGGGGTGAGCCCCAATACTCAGACTACAGTCCCGAAACGTATCGCATCGACTGTGCACACCTCCCGAGCTCGTCGTTCCCTTACTGCGTGTTGATTCCAGCAACACGCAGTCAGGGTTCTCCCTAGTTTCCCTATCAAAAGTGCAACAAACAGGAAGGCGTATTCCCGCCTATTATGGAGTTACAGCGGGTCGCAACTCCCTCCGCAAGAGGGGAACACTTCGCTCTTCACCTGCGGCACTTGCATCCCCGCTCCCCCCCGACGGGACTGTTGGGAATTCAACCCAAGCTGAGTGGGGTTCGCCCCAACACTCAGACTGCAGCCCCAAAAATACCACGCATACTATCAGCACTATGGAGACAAGATATGCACCCACCAGAAGGCCTGTGCCTTAGGCAAACCAAACTAAGGTAAAAAGATGAGGCTCGCAGGCTGCACTGGGCCTGCTGCAGTCTCATTCGTATTTTCTCGGCGCTGCCGCGCTCAACAATTCTAGCCTCCACAAAACTAGTCATTACGGGCTTCGTCAACTGAAAAAAACAGCTGCTCTTAAGCTCAAAACAGCCCGTGAAAAAAATACACCTTTGGTTTACCTTCTTGGGAGTTTTTTTGCAGCTCTCCAAGCGAATCTGCACACAGCAAAGTCCGACAGAGTTAGAGGGGGGAGCAGGGGTGATTAGACCCGAGGACACACAAGTCCCGCCAGAGAATTACTCTCTGGACGCGCTGCTCCCTTTAAGTAAAAAGCTAAAAACCTTCCTGTGAGGTCAAAAAGGCTGTGACCAAGTCTGAGCGCATGCGATGCAGAACAGAGTGCACCGCAATAGTTCAAGCCTATCAGCGGAAATTCGGGACTTACACAGTGGCCCTCGTGTCAGCAGCGAACGCGGTCAGTTCCTATCAACTCAGACCCGAACTCGAAATTCGGCAACACCAAAAGTTTTATAAAAAGGGTTCTTTAAAAACTGAACAAAAATGATCGCATCTTTATGTTGTGGATGTTTTTTAATATCAAACCGCGTCACCTGAAAAGGTTCTTAAAATACGCAACTGTGAGCGACTCGGTACTTTGTAATACGCCGTATGAAAGTCTGAGCCCTCTGTAGAGCACGTGCAGCTTCAATGATGTTTTTTAGTGGCTTGAAAAATAAATGTTTTCGAAGCCGCCGGCTTGTATGCCACGTAGGACCAATGAGCGTACGCGAACGGCAGCCGTGTCTGGAGCGGTTTTGGGCCGCGCTAACAAGACAATTTTGGTATCATTAACCAATTCTTAGATGACACTTTACCGGCATGTCATGGGTGCCATGTGCCAATCTTTGGCCAAACCCTCTTTTTGGGAGACTCTCTCGGCCAGGGGCCGGTCAATCGCGACAGGACTTCTCCCCTGGATGACAGATGTCACTCATGGTGAGTGGATGACATATGGTATGACTGTACATGTCACAGTCGACCGTACTGACGACTGTATGTCATTATAACATATGAAATGACACGACATGACATGACATGACATGACATGGTATGACATGTATGACACGTATGACATGTATGACACATATGGCATCGGTCATAACCCTGACAGATCTCCCCTCTTAAAAGAGTTGTGACCTCACAATATAGGGTGCATACCTTTGTATATGTATTTGATGTCTTTGTTGTTGAGCTGGTACCAGTCTTCTTACACCGATGAGGCGTCCCTGAAGGTGTTTTAGGATATCGGGGGGAACTGAGTCCACTTTAAACCCTCACCTTAGGCATTTAGCCCTACAGTTCTTAGGATGTAGCCCCCATGAATTGCGTATCGTATTTCAGAGTGACGTTTCAAGGTATCTTCCGAGGTTTACGTTACGGATAGATATTTGCGCTTGCCGTCGACGCCTTTGCGAACGATGATCGACGATTTAACGAACGATTCTCGGCCTTATATAGTGCACCCACCCCTTCCTCCCCTCCTGAAGCTACTATGGAGGTTCACAGGCGGCATGGGGAGCCTTCCTTTGAAGGCTTGTATTTAATGCATGCGGAGAGGCCCTGCTTAACGAGATATTGGATTTATAATCCTGCACCCGATCTGCTCAACTCCTTTTTCGGTCCGGTACGCGCGCTTTGACGAACATTTCATAGGATGGATTCGACAACGTACTAATGTGAAATTCGTTTTAGTTATGTGTGTCAAGCATAACTCAGGATCACAACTCCGTCCACCTCAGTATCCGGTAGCTCGGATTACTGGCCATAAGATCCGAATGACAAACCACGGTCTGGCAAAGGTAGCATAGCAGTTTTTATTTATCCACAGATATGGTACCCGCATGTATGCGTATCTGTGCAAGGGTATGATTTTGTACAAGGCTCACTACACCTTAGCAAGGAAGGATCAATTTCCTGCTTCAATGCAACATAATGACAAAACATTAAGAGCAAGGTATATAGATGATCGACATGTATTAGTATATATATTACAAGAAGTAAGGGCAATAGGCTTAATATAATGTTAGCCTTCATAGGCAGCTATCATGTCTGCTGCATTGGTCAGCTCTGTGGCTTTGACCCAGGTGTCATGCTCAGGGCCGTACTGTAGCCTGCATATCGAACTAAATAGTACTTGACACCTCTAGTGATCTTATCTGAGAGTATGTGTGATATCTCAAACAGTGGTTGCCCTTCTTCGGTGATCATCTGTGGCAGAGGCAAAGGTGCTTGAATTGAGTCATTGTACAGCTCTATTCTGGATACAGGCTGAACCGGATGGATACGAATATCGAGATCCCCGAAATCTAACTCATAAGCACGTCCATGGCTGAGCACTTTAGATATGGTAAACGGCCCAATGTATGGCTGCTTAAAGTGTCTGCCTGCCTCTGTCAAACCAGTCCATTGGATAAACTCGGTCCGTAGAAGAACTTTCTGCCCTACTGCATATTGTCGGGGCATGTGAGTCTTATTGAATCTGGCTTGGCTGATCTCTGCTGCTCGGGAAATTTTATCTACCGCGTTGGCATGTACAGCCGAGTACTAATCAAAATGGTCTCGAATAGCATTCTGTATTGGAACAGGAGCTTCTGGCGGAATAGTGATTGCGAGATCACGAGGCGAAAGTGGCTGCGCCATCGAGTCGAGATAAAATGGTGAATAACCAGTAGTAGCAGAAACCGTGTTGTTAATTGCAAACTCCACCAGAGGCAACTTGTCCTCCCACGAATTGGCTGAAGTATCGTTGCAACAACACCTGAGGAGAAAAATACTATCTAATCAGTTTATAAGCCAGAGGATGGTGAATCATGCATCAAACAGAATGAAAAATACCCAAGGATGGCCTCAATGAAGGCATGGCTCCTTTCATTGCTTGCATTCGACTGTGGATGGTGTGAAGACGTCATAGACAATCTCGTACCAGTAGATTTCCACAGTGTTTGCCAGAACGTAGAAGTAAATCTGGGGTCTCGATCTGAGATGATGTTCTTCGGAAGACCATGGAGCTTGAAGATATGCTGCATATATATTGAAGCAGTACACTGAGCAGTCCAGGTCATGTTGAAGGGAATGAAATGACAGCGATGAGAGAATTGGCACATTACCACAAATATACTGTCGTGCCCATTAGTGGTGATAGGCAGGTCAGTAATCCAGTCAAGAGATACATCAAGCCATTTTGTCTTAGGCACACAATATCGTATATGTGACTGACCATAAGGTTTGTGTCTCCTCGTTTTCTGGCGTTGACACACGGGGCACTCCCGAATGTACTGAATGGCTGCCTTCGTCATTCCTGGCCAATCGATAGCGGCTACGCAATAGATGAAGCATGCGATTTTTGCCTACATGACCAGAAATAGTGGCTGAGTGGCACTCGTGAAGTAGAATGTGGCGAAGCTGTGTGATTTCACCGTCATCTGTAGGAACTTTGGCAGTAGGTGGAATGTAAAGCTGTCTGCCAAAGATGGTCTTGCGATAGATCAATCCCTGAATGAGCTCGAAATTGCTGACTGACTGTGATGATGTCGATGATGCCAGCTTAGATAATATAGTCTGTGCAAATGTGCCACGATCATACTGAGATATAATAATGTCGTGAAGCTGATGAGCTGATGATGCAGATATAAGAGCAATGAATGTAGAATCTGTAGACGGTATGTCAATGACTGGAACCTCGCTGACGTCTATATGTTGCAGACAATCTATCAGTGAGTTCAAAGAGTGTAGAAATACGGGCGAGTGCATCTGCAACCTTATTCTTCTCGCCAGAAATGTGCTCTATTCGAAAGTTGTACTCGGAGAGCTCATCCAACCACCTCGCCTGTTTGGGGCTTAGTGTGGATTTGGACTGGAAATAAACCAGTGGCTGATGATCTGAGCGAACAATAGTCTCCGGAGCTCCCAGTAAGATGTGGCGAAAGAATCGGAAGCCCTCCACAATGGCAAATAGCTCGATCTCAGGAATAGGCCAGCGTCTCTGTGTATCAGAAAGAGTGACGCTGTGATAGCCACATGGCTTCATACCTTTTCCTTGATCCTATAATACTACTTGACCAACGTGTGTGCCTGATCCATCGACCTCCATAATAGATGGCAGTTTCTGATCTGGAAGCTGTAGTACTGGAGCATGGCAGGTGGCACTTTTGAGATTATCAAATGCCTGCTGCTGCTCAGATTCCCAGACAAACTCTGCATTATCTTTAAGGAGACGATTGAGCGGCTCGGCAATCTTGGAGAACTTTGGTATAAATCTCCTAAACTGGCCGACCATGCCCAAGAATGACCGAAGAGATGACTTGCCATCTTTAGCCATACGGCGTAGAGGCTGTTTACCAACGGTTGGACCATACGACACTGGAGGCTGGATAGCCATGACTGCACGGATTCTGTCTTGGATGATGGATAGGCCTGCCTCAGAGATATGGTGTCCGATAAAATCGATGGATCTGACGAACAACTCAACCTTAGAAGGCCTGATGTAGAACTGATGATCTCTGCAGCGTTGTAAGAACTGTCGAACATGCTTCACGTGGCTGTCAAAATCTGGACTGTACACTATGGTGTCATCCATGAAAATGACCAACCAAGAACTGATCAATGAAGTCAAAGAATGCTCGATTTCCAACACGTAGAGCGGTTGCAGGAGCGTTAGTTAACCCGAAAGGCATTACTGTCCACTCATATGAACCGTATCTGGTACGTATTGCTGTTTTGTGAATGTCATCTGGGTGTATAGGAATCTGATGGAAGAACTGATTGAAGTCGAATCTGCTAAACCATGGTGCACCGTTAAGCTGTTCAAGAAGGGTATCGTGAGGTGGCAATGGATACGTGTCCTTTATAGTGATGTTATTAAGGGCTCGATAATCACAGCACATCCTCCACTTCCCCCCTGGCTTAGGAGCGAAAATGATTGGACATCCATATGGTGATGATGACGGACGAAGGATACCCAGCTCGACATATTTGATGATCTGTCGTTTGAGCTCCTCCATCATAGGCACTGGAATAGTACGAACTGGCTGTGATGGTGGCTTATGCCCAGGTTCAATGTTGATGCGATGATATCCACCTTCAAACCGTTCTGGCCTATGGCCAGCTGGAAGATCCTCCTGGAAAATATCTGAAAGTCTTCTCTGATTAGATCACGTGCTGCTGTGACCTTTGGGTCTTCCATAGTGGTGTCTGAGTCTGCTGCTGCCATGACCAGTTCACCATCGTCCTCTGAGAGAAAAAAGAGATAAGCTATGGCTTCTTCAGCCGACCCACTGGATCGTATACGTCGTAGGTGCTTTCTCATAGTGGTGGCACTGACCAATTCCATTTCAGGAAGGTCATCTAAACCTGAAGTCTGTTCAACTCTGGACAGAACTGTACGAACACTGGAACCTGATGAGTGTTTCCTAGTGATCGTCATATTCTTGGACTGGAAGTCAATGTGTGGATTTCTTCTTTCCAACCAATCCTGTCCCAGGATGACTGTGAAGGGTTTCATGCCAATGATGTAGAAATCTTCTGTATCCTTATACTTACCCAGCGTGAATGTAGCATTTGGAAGATAGGATGTACAGGGTAATTGGCTTCCTCCAGCCAATCCCACTGAGAATGATGATGAGTCTGTTGGTGATATACCAAGCTGAGAAGCGAACTGTCTGTCGATAAATGACGATGTAGCTCCTGGATATCTACCAAAATGTGAGTACTCTGTCCATATACTTTCCCTTTGTACAACAACAGCTTCTTCTGTGATTTCAGCTGTGATGTCCGAGACCGCATCTGTGCGATGTGTTCTGAGGGAGTATCCATCTGCTGGAACTGTAGTGTCAGACTGGAAAGGACTTCTTCTGAGATACTCTCAACCCGGCCACTTGCTTCAGTGGCATTTTCAGGCTGATTTATCCTCGGGGTGCCCTCATCACTGGTACCTGTGCAGTACCCGGAGAGTTTCCCTGAGGAGCTGGAGCTGATGCTGGAGCTGGAACTGGAGCTGCAACTGCTGCATTGATGCTCTGCTGATTCTGTAGCTCCTTAACCAGGGTGTTGACTGTTTTTACAAGTTTTTTAGACTCGTTTTTAGCACCCTGATTATTTTGCTGCTGTTGTCCTCTGTATGGATTCTGAGCTGGAGGATTGCCTTTTATGGATTTCCCTTCTGGTGGCTTGGTGGAAAAACAATCCTTTGTGACGTGATTGGTACGACCACAACGTTGACAAGGCTGAGGAGGATTTGCTGCTGCTCCTTTTCCTTTTCATTTTCCCTTGCCTTTTCCTCCTTTCCCTTTATTCCTCTGGGAATTCTGGTTGGCATTCTGATTCTGGTTGCCATTGTGATTCCGATTGGGTCTGTCATATGGCTTTTTGCCACGGCCTCTGTCCTTGTCTTTTCTGACTGGGCCTCCTGACTGTTCCTCGTCTGTCCCCTATAGTGAAGGGTTTCCGACTGCTTCGAATGAACTGCAAAATTCAAATCGAGCAGAACCTGTGTGGTCTGTGCCCACGACAGGTTATTCCTTTCATCTTCCGTAAGGAATCTAAGATGGAACTGTTTGCGAAGGTTTGATTCCATATTGCTGATGAATCTGTCCTTTATCAAAGCATCATCCAGATCAACTGATGCTAAAGCAGCCAGTGATGTGAACGTGCGGAGATAATCTGCAAAGGTCTGGTTTCCCTGATTCAGTGCCATAAGATGCTTTTTGGCAACTGATCTTTTGTGTGGATTACCAAACTGGCCGAGGAATGTATTTCTGATATTTTCATACGTGGCATCTGGCTTTTTGGCCACGACCTGAAAATAGTGTCTGTCATTGTTCTGAATGAGTGTGAGAAAGAGTGTAATAAGATCCTTATCTGGCACACCTGGATAGGTAAACTGAAAGTATCTGTCTATTGTTTCCATCCAAATCTCAGCATCCTGTCCGACCTTGTATACCTTAGGTGGAGCCATTTTCACCTTTGGAACAAGTGCGGATGGAGCTGGTGCTGGAGGTAAATGACCATCATCAGGGTCTGTGAATACCGGTGGAGCACGATCCTCTGTATAATCTTCTTCTGGCTCCTCTGGTTCTGTCTCTGGGTCTCTGTATCTACTCATGTCGGGTTTCATACGACTGATGTTGTCGAAATACCCTATCTCATCAAATCTGGTCTGGGTATCAGCGTAACCAGTAAGCCATTTGGGTATTTTAAACCGAGTGAAGGCATCATATGAGCCTAAGATATCAAAGAACCAGGTGGATGGATCTGGATTAATAGCTGGTACTTCTGCCATCTATAAGACAAAACACAACACCAACAAAAACCTTCAACTGGCTGTGTGTGTGTGTGTGATATATACAGAGACCAACAGTTGTTTGGCGACGATCGGTCACATCGTATCATCTTTCCATGCTGCTTTGCATTTGGTTTGGGAATATGTATGCGTTTGTGGTATCTTGTCACGGCCCCGCCCTGCTCTTGATTTGCTTTTCACATCCACTGGGATGATGATGGGCTGGCTTTTGTTGGCCGATCTCATGCCGTTCAGTGTGTGATATATATATATATATTGTACATGTATTATTTCTGTACATTGATGCAATGAGGTGAAATATATATATGGTTCCACCTTCTTCCCCCCTCAAGGAAGTGTGAACTCCACAGGCAGTTGTCAAGTGCCTTAATACCTCATATATGTAGCATGATGTCCTTTAAAGAACTTATACAGCTCATACAGTTCTAGGGTTGCTGCCCTACAGTTCTTGGGTTGTTGCCCTACAGTTCTTGGGTTGTTGCCCGATATATTGTCATAACTGTGCTGATTTCAGCATGACATAAATGCCAAACACAGAGTGTGTTGTTATTATATAGCGGCATTTTAGGGTGTATAGGGTTACAGTGGCCCGTATCACCTACAGTGACATTAGGGTGTTATATGGTATTAGTAACACTAAATTATGTCAAATTAAAGCAGTATGAACATTTTTGAAGCAAAACTGCATTTAATATGTCACTGTATATCACGTGGTATTTAGGAGGTATGTTACACCCCTAACACACACATGTGATTTCAGGGTGTTACAGGGTGTTACAAGTGCTGTAATATTTTGGGCATATTTATCAATAGCTGAATAATTAGATCAGCGAAAAAAATGGAACCCAAATTTTCATTTTGAAATCATGCGTGTGAGTTTTTCACGCATTTAGTTACAGCCACTATATACACCCCTAGGTGTTACACACACGATTTTTAGGGTGTTACATGAGATATGAATGTGCACATAATGTTTTTCAGGTGCCTTAATAGGTATAAAATGATATTCCGTGAAAAAATGGAGTCCAATTTTCAATTTTGAAATCTCCCGCAATGGGATTTTACCCATTTTCACCTTTTCTGGCCATATATATATATATACTACAGTATGTATATAGCAGTGTGTGTGTTATGTGCATCTTACAGAACTCATGTAACTTATCTCACTTTTACACATGATATTTTTCATGGCATTTTCGTGAAGATATGTGATGGTCAACACATGTGGGGTTTTGCTGATTGAAACCCACGACCATGCAAAAAGTGGTGATAATGTGTGTGTTATCAACAATGACTTATAGTCACTAGCTGATGTCTGTCAGATATATATATTTAACTTCCTTAGGACTATCAACTCCGTAGATGACCTTTTCAGGGGAGATTACTCCTTGGTTCTGTCGCCTGTCTTTGGCAGTCGATCGCATTGCAAAGTCTCACGAGTGAGTCTGCTGGAGATCTGCTTTATATTTTTGGATCCATGATAGTTCTCTGGGTGGTGTTGCCACCCAAATACTAAGTAGTTGGAGCAATTGCTCATAGTATTTCTACTATCTACTTTGTCAGATATCATGTTGAATTACTGATTTACTGTACAAAGTATGCACTGAATTGTGATCAGGTTTCTGATTCAATTGTCATAATGCATAAGTAGATAATGCAGTTGCTCCACGCAGCGATTGTGTGGGATGCATGGACAATGCTCAACAGTGACCAAGTGTTATTTGAGCACTGTATACTGCCTTCGGGTCTGGAGATATCTCCATCCAGCCCTTCAGCAGGTTGTTTGATCCTGTCCCACATATATCGCCATCGCTTGACATCCAACACGCACATGATTTGTGTTTGTTGGATGGTATCTATGTATCATATGTTGATATAATACTTGATCATGTACACTTAGTGAGTCAGTGTAATGTCAACATATATAATGATATCAGTGACTTGATCATTACACTTAGGATTCAGTGTAATGTCAGTATACATAATGATGTCAGTGATTATAACAATAATGTATAAGTCACTGTATATGTACTTTCTGATTTAGTACACTATACTTATGTATAGGTACTTGCTGATTTAGTACACTATACCAAATTGATTTATCACATAAGATGATCTGTATACCACTAACAGCATGTAGCTAACATGATATATATCAACTTAGTTAGTGTATGTAATCCTGCATATCTCATCGGTAATGACGAGTTGCTTGGTATATTTCACACATGGCTCTGGTGAGTATTCCTTTCATTGATCAGCAGTAGAACAGTATCCCATCCCAAATCCTACGTCAGGGAATACTGAGCTAATTATTGTCTTAAGATCATGATCGGCACCTTATACCAAGTGGGTTCGTTTATAGTTTAGTCTTGCACAGCAGGTATGCTATGTGATATTTATTGCAACATCTGATGCACTGTTATACATGACTATGCATGCCAATTGTTATCGTGATCAAGTTGGCTGCATACATGTATGCATATGTCAATGTATAACATGGTATAGCTGCTTGGTATAGTGATGCATGGTATTGCTGCATACACTTGGTATATATTGAATGGATAATGTATACTGCATGTGTGTGTGTGTGTGTGTGTGTGTGTTATGGCTACACACACAGCATATAGTATACATCATGGAGAGACAGACTTTCGCCCGCCCCCATAAACTGGGGGTGACTGTCTCTTCCTGTGTCACCCCTCGCCCTGTGGTGTCACTTGCATCTTGCCAGCCGACCGATAATAAAACACCCAAGTTATTTTATTATCTCATCTTTTTGACTGCGAAACCCGTGTGCGTCACTGCACAGCTTTCTTTGCCTGCGTGCATATATATATATATTCACTATACAGTAATCACTCACCTTTAAGAAAACCCGGCGATAAGAAACCAGCCAGCTTTTTTTTTGGGGGGGGTACCGAAGTTGTCGAGAAAAGCTGGCTGGTTTTTTTGAGCTATGGAATCCTCGAAAATAAGAAATATGGGTGCTGGCGCCGCAGGCGGAAAATTTTGAAAATGTCGCCTTTTTAAGTGTTTATCATTGGACTTTTAAGAGAATTGCTGGCTGATTGAAAGAAAATACTTGCTAATTCTTACCGATTCCATAGGACGCTGGCGCTGGCGGGGGGGGGTACGCAAGTTGGTGGAATTAGCTGGCTGACCCCAAATCTCTGGTTTTCTTAAAGGTGAGTGATTACTGTATATATATTTCACACTTCCTGTCAGGTTATGGGCCCACCACGCTTCCACTGCGCATCAAGAGACCACGCAGCGCGGCGGAGCCACACTACTAGCTGGGTTGGAAAAGACCTCCCAGAAGATGCTTGTTTTTTAGGGTTTTGCCTTTGTTGAGGCCAACCGTAGGATGTTTGACCCGGCTTTGCTGGCTTGCATCGTGGCACCTCACGCCTTCGGGGTGAGGTGGTGTCATGGAGAGACAAACTTTCGCCCCCCCCCATAAACTGGGGGTGACTGTCTCTTCCTGTGTCACCCCTCGCCCTGTGGTGTCACTTGCATCTTGCCAGCCGACCGATAATAAAACACCCAAGTTATTTTATTATCTCATCTTTTTGACTGCGAAACCCGTGTGCGTCACTGCACAGCTTTCTTTGCCTGCGTGCATATATATATTTCACACTTCCTGTCGATACACACATATGATTGCACAGCATCCATACTCATCTGATGTCATTTTATGTGTCCGACTGCAAACTTTGCATGTACAATTGCCAGTAACTAAATAAACATCATCTCTGTATGGTATGTGCGAGCATCACATATATTGAATAGCATGCTGCATATATATATATATATATACCATCATCGCGCGTCATCTGAGCATGATGAATCTAGCAGGTGTGCGTATATCCTGACAAGCTAAATCATCATATGCGCGTAGACGAGCGATTTTTGCAAATAATTTGCAATAACGAAATTTTGATGCGTACACTGCACTGAACAATTAGTGCAAGTAGCGATTTATCACAGTCGCCGATGTATGCGCTGCGAATGGTGAACATCTCTGTCGCAGGTATGTGTGGCATATGGTACGAATGCCATCTCGCGTACCGATCATACACTGATGACGATTTAATCATCCGCGCGTCAGTATGTCGCATATCGTACAACCCTGCGAATGATAACAGTATATATGTGCGATCTGTATGCGATAATCACACCTTGTCGCTGTTATTCTCTGACGGTGTTTATGCGAGCGAATGCGTTCGCGACGGTAATTCCTCGCGCACTCCGTTCGCTGTTAATTCTGCAGCGAGTGTAGTTATTCGATATATGTCGTATATGTGCGATCACTGTCGCCGTTTGTATGCGCGAACCGCACCGCGAAGAGTGTTAGTAATGGTCCACGAAAGTCCGGTCCGTCCGGTCCGTCCACAGTGGACGGACCGGACGGACGGAGTGGACGGACGGACGGAGTGGACCAAACATTCTTAACATTCTAAGATTTCACAAACCAGGGCTCCCATACTTAAGCCCATACTTAAGGAGTGTAACGCGTCGGCCCGCGTCGACGCCTACGTTTTCCCATACTTAAGAAAATTTATTTTTTCTTCATTCTTAAGGAATATACACTAACTTCCCCCTCCCCCCCTAACCAGGGACTCAGGGGGTATAACCCAGTCGTATGCGAGTGTCAAACGTGCGTCAGAGAGACGAACCTAACCACAGAGCTTGACAATCGTATACGATTGTCAAACGTGAGGCAGGCAGTAAACCTTTGATTTTTTGTTTCGTATTTTTTGGGCATTCACACAGAGCTTGACAATCGTATACGATTGTCAAACGTTAGTCAGGCTGTAACCCTGTGATTTTTTGTTTCATATTTTTGGGGCATTCACACAGAGCTTGACAATCGTATACGATTGTCAAACGTGCGTCAGGCTGTAACCCTGTGATTTTTTGTTTCATATTTTTGGGGCATTCACGGATGATGCCATGTGCGACAGTCGAGTGATGTGTAGATCATTACTCACCCCGTGTCTATATAGAGTATTCATTTCATTTAAAAAATCATTTTTCATGGCACCTTAGCATACCATGCCGACTTCCCTGCGATACGGTAACCATGCTGTGGCTGTCCCGCATGAGGTGCCAATCTCTCTTACGTTACTACAGGCCTTGTTTCCTACCCTTGCCGATACTCCGATGCTTCTTCACATGCGTACAAAAGAAGACGTGCAAACTATGGAACTCGGCACGGTGTTCCCCGATGGGGCTGTCGTGGTTGTGATCGGTGGCGCCAGTTCAACCCCCGGATCTAATGACGTCAAGACCGGTTGTGCGAATATCGAAACAGTCACCCACGAATCTTCCCAAGCTTCAGCTTCTCCACCTCGCCCTGAGATAAAGCAAGAACATGTTGTTTGTGACTTAACCGAATCGCCTCCTCCTCCAAAAGACTGGTATGAATCTATGAATTCCGCTAGCGCTGGACAAGAACCAAAGCTCAAGCACAAGGTGAAATCGGAATATACAGCCTATGCCGGACCAGCTATTCCGATAGATTTTTCTCAGCATGTTGATTTGTCTCAAGACGTAGCGCCAGTTCCTTCAGAAGAGCTTGTCGACGAACTGCCAGTACCTCTACTTCCAGGGGTAGTCTATAACCCACGTGCTGGAGTTTTCTCTCCATGGAAGGATTTCTTAAAATACGACCCGCAGACCTGGATGCGTTCTGGGAACAAAAGGCGTATCAAAGGCCGTCTCAGTAGAACTACGCGATGCGGTGGGGCTTTATCCTGTGAGAACGATGCATGTCTCGTATATCGTCAAACGGGTGAGCGTAACCGTTTCCAATTCACCGGTACCTTCAAAAACCGCAATCTGGCGTGCGCCCTTTGCAACGCTGCGCCTACTCATTCCGGCAATTGTCCGTTTGTAGTAACCATCGCAGAAGACTCCGATTGGAACATCCTCATGCTGTCTACCGGCCCCTTTGGACACAACCATTCCGTGCTGTCCACCGACAACCCCAGCGTGGGTGAGCTAAAAGCGGCTAAGACTAGGGCTGAGGAGGTTCTAAACACCGGTGGAGCTCGAAACGTATGCCAGGTGAAAAGGACTTTACTCGCGGAAACCGTCTTTCCAAAAGACTCTTCTTTTGACCCTAGCCAGCTACCAGACATCGCGAGGAAAATGAACGTGATTGATAAGGCAGTGGACCAGAATCTCGTGCGAGGTCGTCGACAGGATGAGGGCATGCAAGCCGTTTCCCAATGGGCTGCTAAGCACGGTAAGGGCCTACTGCAATCTTTCGCGGACGAGGGGAACATCGACAGTTTTGCTCACACGTTCGTTATGTCCAGTGTCGGAGTGGATGGAGGTGTCGATCTCGTGCGTCGCATGCACCCGAAAAGTAGCGACGACTACCTGCGCTCAGCGTACGTCCACTTGGATTTCGTACATCGCAAGGTTTCTGGGGATTGGGTGACGATGGGGGCGCACGTGTTCTCCATAGAGGCCAACGCTCTGCTCACTATTGCCACCATGAACGTACCCAAAGACTGTACCGAAACACAGGTACTGTTTTGGACATTGGTGAAGAAGACGGTAGCCGCCGAACACCCGCGTGAGGAAGTATTATTCTACGGCTTCATGGGAGATGCAGCAGGTAAGTTAAAGATCATAAATTTCAATGGGTTTAAGAGGATAATTTTCAAACCCTGCCTGGATATTCGCGAAGAGTTTGTCACTACTCGTGCACATCTGAATATGATTAACAGTACGGTCGAAGCTTGACAATCGTATACGATTGTCACACGTGAGAGAGACTTAGCGCCGAGATCGTGTATCCTATTGCATGTCGTATAACCCTGCCTGGATATTCGCGAAGAGTTTGTCACTACTCGTGCACATCTGAATACTGTATGATTAACAGTACGGTCGAAGCTTGACAATCGTATACGATTGTCACACGTGAGAGAGACATAGCGCCGAGATCGTGTATCCTATTGCATGTCGTATAACCCTGCATGGATATTCAATGGGAGAGCTTGTAAGTTACACGGTTCTGACAATCGTATACGATTGTCAGTTGCTGACAATCGTATACGATTGTCAGCACCGTCTAAACCTACGCATGATATGCTTGGTTTTCAAGAACTGATTAATATTTGGGGCACAGGTGCTAACTGGGCAGCAATCAAGAAAGTTTGGCCAGACCAAGATGACCGTAACAATCTGGAGTGCACGTTCCATTGGGGGCAGAACTTACATAAGATCGAATCTCTTATTCCATCAGATCTCCATGCCGTGCACAAAGACCTGTTACAGCGATGGATTTACTCTACTCCCGAGGCCAAGGTGTCCTGTGAAACTGCCATCTTCGCCTGGTATGCTGAGAAATGTGGCAGGTCGAATCAGCCAAAATTGAATGCGTACTTCGTTTTCCAAATACGGCACGCGCAGCACATTCTGTCGCAATTCAAGGAACAAACCGAAGACATGACCGCCGAAATCCAACGACCGCTTGTATGCCTTGCGGAAAGCATGCACGCGAAGTGGAGATCGTGGGGGGCATACTACTCCACCTTGTTGGAGTCGGTGGAATTCGATAGCCTTATGCAGATTCGACAAATTTGCCTGGCGATGAACCGGCAGAACTCATCAAAGCACTTGTTGTGCGTGCAAGGTCGTATTCGTTCATTGGAGGATAAGTGGGTTAAAGGCGTCCTTACTCAGGCAGAGTTTGCAGATGGTCGCGAATTAATGCAAACAGTTCGTGCTGGCGCGACAGGATGGCTTCCACAGAGGGGCATCCCTGCAACGGACACCCACCGTCCAGATAAGGTAAACCATGGGGGGGTTTCGCGCAAACGCCCTGCGGAACTTCCCTCGGAAGGCGTCGCCTCCAAGAACACGCGCACTGCCTCGGCGGTGCCACCTGCCTCTGCGGCAAGACCTACCTCGGCGGCAAGACCTACCTCGGCGGCAAGACCTACCTCGGCGGCAAAACCTACCTCTGCGGCACGTCCGGAGCGTACTTTAGTTCGCGTTTACCCGGAAGCTGGTGGGGACTTCCAACCTTCCCTGCTTCACGTCATGCGGGCAGGCACTAACGGTAAATGCTATGGACGGAAGTCTAATGGTTCTCGTCACGACATCCCAATCGCGAAAGGGCAGCTGACTATTGGGTACACTGGAAGCTTGACCTATTATTTTCCAGCAAAAAACTTAACTCTTAAAAAGGGTCAAGTTCGCGAAGTGAGGACCACTCCCCCGATCCGGAGGATTATATTCTGCTCGTGGAAATGTGTTCAAAACCCATGGTATTGTTGTCACGTTTCGATGCCTGGACTGCCCGAGGGGGGGGCGAACAGTGTACCCAAACTTCTTGTTGCACCGGACACAAAGATCCTGGAAAGTGAGGAGACTCGTCTCTGTTCTCTTGGTGTTTGCGTTGCCCATGAGGATGTGGCCCCAGAAGAGGCTCGAGGACATCTGGTGAGATCGGAGAATTCGGAGATGGACGTGGAGGAGAGACTTCGCAACGGTGTTAAGGTGAAAGCGAGTGGCAAGGGTTTCTTGACGAAGAAGATAGCGAATTTCTATACCGCGCTCCACAGCATGGTTAAGACCGATAACCTTGCACTGACTCAAATCCGAAAATGTGTTCCTGGTGGTGCAACCGTCTATAACTTCCGAGTTTGTCACCCTGATTCCGATGGCCGTGAATACCTCTTGGAGTTTGGACGAGAATACCGTTGTTCGTGTCCGTGTTTTCGAGAAATGGCGAGGACCCGACCTGCTCCATGCAAGCATTTCCTTTGGCTGTACTCCGAGATATTCGAAATTCCGATCATTACGAGTGTGGGATACCTTCACGAGCCATCGCTGCTATCCTCAGAAGTGCGCAAAATACTGTCGTATTATCCTGGAATTCCGGACAAATTCGATCTCTAGTTGCTTAGCTAGAATACAAACGTAAATCTGTGATGGCATCTTATATATTTTACAGTGTATGCATTTTCATATACGTTATTCAAAACATTTTGTATACCATTGCATGTATTAGCACCCTCGTCCACATTCGAATATGATTAACCGTACGGTCGAAGCTTGACAATCGTATACGATTGTCACACGTGAGAGAGACTTACCGCCGAGATCGTGTATCCTATTGCATGTCGTATAACCCTGCCTTGATATTCGCGAAGAGTTTGTCACTACTCGTGCACATCTGAATATGATTAACCGTACGGTCGAAGCTTGACAATCGTATACGATTGTCACACGTGAGAGAGACTTACCGCCGAGATCGTGTATCCTATTGCATGTCGTATAACCCTGCCTGGATATTCGCGAAGAGTTTGTCACTACTCGTGCACATCTGAATATGATTAACCGTACGGTCGAAGCTTGACAATCGTATACGATTGTCACACGTGAGAGAGACTTAGCGCCGAGATCGTGTATCCTATTGCATGTCGTATAACCCTGCCTGGATATTCGCGAAGAGTTTGTCACTACTCGTGCACATCTGAATATGATTAACCGTACGGTCGAAGCTTGACAATCGTATACGATTGTCACACGTGAGAGAGACTTAGCGCCGAGATCGTGTATCCTATTGCATGTCGTATAACCCTGCCTGGATATTCGCGAAGAGTTTGTCACTACTCGTGCACATCTGAACATGATTAACCGTACGGTCGAAGCTTGACAATCGTATACGATTGTCACACGTGAGTATTGTAGTAGATATATTTATAGATTTTCTTTATCTATATATACTAGGAAAATATTAAAATAATTCATAATTTTACAGATGTCTACAGGGAGGTTCACAAGAGTCAGAAAGCCCACTGCTAAGGCACAGGCTGTGGCTGCCGGGCGTGAGGGAGGTGCGTACCTGCAGCCCTATAAATGCATGTCGGGGTGTCATTGATTTCATTATTGCATGGCTCGTACAAAACAAACCGCTCGAAAGAAATTCGGAGGCTCAATTAGAGATTTACAGCGTATGGCCTCCGGAGGTGCACAAGCCTCTCAGAGCGGATCTTTGGCATCCGGTGAAGGTGGTTCAAATGAGTTACCCGCCGCTGGTGTTGCTCCAGGTACCGCAGGAGCTGCCACTCCAGTCGCAAGTGAAGATGCCACTCCAGTCGCAAGTAATCCTCAACCTGCAGCTAAATCGCCAAGAAAGCTGACTATTACAGTTGGTGCGCCGAAACCAGCTCAGCAACCAGCTCAGCAAGAAGCTGAGCAAGTCGTTGCGCTAATGCTCGAGTATGCCGCTACAAATAAACAGAAGGAGAAGAAAGACCTCGAGAGTGGAATTCGGGCCCTTGTGGAAGGTGGAGATGGTAAGGAGATAGTTGATACAGCTTTTGCATTACTGAAGAATTCGGACGCACCTAAAACTGCTGGCACTCTTAAAAGAATGCTAGGTAAGAGAAAAGCTGATGCAGATGCAGCGCCAGAGGCAGCGACAGAGGCATCGTCAGCTCCTGCACCCGAGACCTCGGGGAGTGCACCACCGCCAAAGCGTGCTCGTGACCCGAAGGGTAAGGCAGCGATATCTGGGACCACTGATGACGACAACAGGCAAGACTACATATTCCCAGGACCGCTGAATATCAAAAAAGTTATCTCAGAATGGACTTTTCGTCCCCAGCATAATACTCGAGAAGACAAAAAGCTTCCAGTAGTTGCCCCTCTTGGCTTGCTGGTACATCCTGCTGATGTTCAGGGGGACTCAAACCGACTTTCGTTTACCCGCGCGACTTCACAAGAGGGAATAGAGAAGCAGAAGAAGGTCATCATGGAGCGATGGGAGGTGGACAAATCACATGTCATCGCGTGGTGGACTGGACACTATTACACGGACGAAGAGTATAGGCAAATGCTCATGTCCAAGTTTTATCCCGGTGAGGCATTGCTTGTCAGCACTAGTATTATGCAAGGGTTCGGGACTTTCCTACAAAGCTTGACAATCGTATACGATTGTCAGACCTGCAGACCTGAGTTCATTTCGGTTGCTTGCAGCGGCGGATGCGGAGGCTCCTGAGGAAATAAGCAACTTCAACAACATGGTGCACAATCTGGAGACCGACTATCTCAGTCTATTCGATAGTGGTCCTGATGACTACAAGAAGTGGGTGAAAAACAAGTTCATGCGAATGCAGCTTGTCGTGGTGGATGGCCAGCATCGCTATGACGCCTGGCTTGACCTTGTCCTGGACGCAAGGAAACGTAAAGCATTTTGGAGTGGTTCCGGGACCGCTGCTAGGTCCTCTCTGGAGGGGTTGGCCACAACGATTATAGTTCTGAAGAAAGAAACACCTCCTTGTGTTTTGGTAAGCGATCCTTGTATGATATCGATTGTTTCATCGTTTCAATAAAATACCGTGTGTACATGAATGAATTTTTTACAAGTTTCGGTTTGCGCAGAGCCTTATCGGGACACTGACGAACACCGACCAAACAGAAAGTCTTGTTGACTCTCACGAACACGATAAATGGATTTTGCTGTTGAATATTGCCGACGCCTCGGAAGACCAACTGGCGCATTTTACACAATTCCCGGTAAGGCAAGCTAGTGCCAAGAGTAACGCTTGGTATCGGAACAATCTGAGGGATACGACCGCGGCGGCCTACTCTAACGAGATTACCAAACTTCGGGATCAATCGGCAAAAGTTGCCCTCCTCCAATCGCGCGAGCGGGATGCGCAAAAGGTATGAAACTTCCGCGCTCTCTCATGTGTCCTCACCCACGCGTGACAATCGTATACGATTGTCAAGCTTCAGTTCTCACCCACGCGTGACAATCGTATACGATTGTCAAGCTTCAGTTCTCACCCACGCGTGACAATCGTATACGATTGTCAAGCTTCAGTTCTCACCCACGCGTGACAATCGTATACGATTGTCAAGCTTCAGTTCTCACCCACGCGTGACAATCGTATACGATTGTCAAGCTTCAGTTCTCACCCACGCGTGACAATCGTATACGATTGTCAAGCTTTGGCGCTAGCTTCGCCCCTGACTCACGCGTGACAATCGTATACGATTGTCAAGCTTTGGCGCAAGCTTCAGTTCTCACCCACGCGTGACAAGCGTGTCGCCCCCCTTACATGTGTCCAACGTGTCTTGCTTGCAGATTTTGCGGTTACTGGATCCAAAACTGGGAGATGAATGGCGGAAGGAAGCTCTCGAGTTGAAGAACTATCCGAAAGATCTGCAGCCTGTTCTTACCCTAGAGGCTATAAGCACCTCGCTATCAGCCTTAGGGTTTGATGTACGATATTTTTTCTTTGTTCTTAATGTGGCGAAGCAAGGAGTATTAGTGGACGATGTGGACAAACGGAAGGAGTTCTACCAGAAATATGGGATCAGTTGCAAGGGCAAGTTTTTGACTGGCACTGAGTTCAGCTCGTATTGTCATCGTCTTGGTTTCATCAAGGATGTCATCGAATCTGCCAAGGCCAAGTTTGCCTCGCTGATGGGTTGGACGAAATACCCAGATTGGTATGAACACGCAGAGGCTATCGGGGACGTCTATGATGATGATGAGGATACGCAGGATACTATACTCAAACTAAAAGCTGACAACCCTTGGGGACCCTATGAATTTGATGGGGATTCTTACCGTGATTCGCAGCATATGACGTACGTGCAAAAGCATCACCAGACACTTATGCAAGACGTCCACAGAGAGCCTGATTTGGAAACCAAGCTTCTGGTGTGGATGTTAATCAAATCTTCCAACAAATTCTACACTGCACGCTTCGATGAGGTCATGAAGAGCATGATGAAAGCAAAACGATGGAAGCGCGTTGATTCCAAGGAAGGAAGGGCTATGGACAAGAGTGTGAATAAGTCATCGCAGGATACCATGCATACTTACAAGACTCTTGTGGATTGCGCTGGTGAGTTAGTCCTCACAAGTTTTTTTTTTTAAGTTGCAGGATTACAAGTCCTAATGACAGTGATGTTTGCTATGCAGCCACGCGTATGATCTTGTGCTACATTCACTCCTTGCCGGATGACTACATCGAGATTCGAAATGCCGGTCGCTTTGGGGCTACGTTCACGATTCCGAAGCTTTATGGCCCTGCCTACACTGAGGCACCCGTATACGATTCCGCATGGTTTCGGCAGACGTTGGGCATCACCCATACGAAAAGGGGGTTTGAGGAAAACTGCCTGCATTTGCTATGGGCGATTCAAGCAGCAGCTGGGTCTCAGATTAATATGGCCCCTGCAGTACTGGCAGCGTCGCGGATGATGGAAGCCAAAGAAATGCCAGATATCAATGACGAGATCGCCGCGTTCAGTGCGAAGGTGACCCCGTTATACACTTGTGATGATCATGCCATGGGTTAGTTGGTAAATGTTGGTAAAAGAAGTGTGACAATCGTATACGATTGTCAAGCTCTGGCGTTACCTTGACTTAGAGTCTGCTCTGTCTCTGAGTTCGAAGACTTATTCTGATGCGTATTACAGGCCGTTTGGGAATGGCTGGAACTCCGTGTGAAAGCGTCACGCCGGGGCGAGGGGATGCCGGATGCTCTGAACGAATCGGAGATTTTCGATCCTGATTGGGAGCCGAAGAGCGCGGTGATTGAATTCATGGAGCTGAAAATCGAACACAAGGAGCTGCATGCTGCCGAGGGAGTCCAGCAGCCGGTGGACTTCAACAAGTGCCATCACGCGTTGCTGAAGAAGCTTCTGACGGGTTTGCTGGAGTTCGGAATAAAGGTTAGAGCTGTTCAAATATCTACATTGCAATGTATTAAGTATTTCCTGCGTATGTATTTCAAAGCAGACTGATGAAAGCAATGTTCCACAGGTTAACAAATCTCGCGCCGAAAGGAATAAGGGTCCACGCAGCAATCAAGTCATGGTCAATTGGCGCAATGAAAAAACATTGCAACACGCTCGCTATGGAGTGGATCTGATCTTTGTGGATGGTCCTTTTGGGCTGTTTTCTGAGGTATGGGATACCTATTCAACAGACTTCTACTCATACATGGGTGGTATTTGCATGTCGACTATGGATTATGGTGGCATTGTGATTCTATTCTTACCGGACTCGACTACCCGCAGTAATGTGAATATTAATGGAAAAACCTTCGCGATATCGAGGCAGCAAGCAATCATCGATGCCTTCTGCGCTTCGACCAAAGGATGGCCGCTGCAATGGACCATCCACCAAACGGTTCAATACTGGAATCGAGGCGGAGGACGCATAGGTAATAATGCGGCTGGTCCGGTCAGCGTTTTGCAACCGTATGTGTTGCTGCACTTGGTGGAAGATCCCTCAAAGAGTAATAAGCTACCGAAGTGGGCCCCGCTGCGAACAACGGTCGGAAAGTTTGCGAACGCGTTCACGAACAGCATGGTAAGAATCCTGGTATGCATTCATATCTTGTCATGAATGCAACTCCGCTAAACAAAATTGTCAAGCAGGTGCACTAGCTCAGACACGCAGACTCGCAAGTGACAATCGTATACGATTGTCAAGCAGGTGCACTAGCTCAGACACGCAGACTCGCAAGTGACAATCGTATACGATTGTCAAGCAGGTGCACTAGGTCCGACACTCATACTCGCGTGTGACAATCGTATACGATTGTCAAGCAGGTGCACTAGGTCCGACCCTCATACTCGCGTGTGACAATCGTATACGATTGTCAAGCAGGTGCACTAGCAGACACGCAGACTCGCAGACTCGCAAGTGACAATCGTATACGATTGTCAAGCAGGTGCACTAGCTCAGACACGCAGACTCGCAAGTGACAATCGTATACGATTGTCAAGCAGGTGCACTAGGTCCGACACTCATACTCGCGTGTGACAATCGTATACGATTGTCAAGCAGGTGCACTAGGTCCGACCCTCATACTCGCGTGTGACAATCGTATACGATTGTCAAGCAGGTGCACTAGCTCGGACACGCAGACTCTTAAGTGACAATCGTATACGATTGTCAAGCAGGTGCACTAGGTCCGACACTCAGACTCGCGTGTGACAATCGTATACGATTGTCAAGCAGGTGCACTAGGTCAGACACTCATACTCGCGTGTGACAATCGTATACGATTGTCAAGCAGGTACACTAGGTCCGACACTCAGACTCGAGTGTGTTGTTTGTTTATAAACAGGAGGTACCGCTGCCACCTAAGGAGTACCTGAAGAAAGAAGATGGACGAAATATTCGCAGCGTTCAGAAGCCAATCCGTCTTTACCGTGAGCTGATGCGCTTGTACAGCAACATGGATGCTTGTGTTATGGAATTTCCTTGCGGAACGGCTCCAGCCTCCATGGCGGGGTATATGGAGCAAAGGCATGTCCTTTCGATCGACATGGATGCAGAGGTGTTGAAAATGGCCAGAGCACGGTATTCCGAGGTGCTCGCAGGTGACATAGCGCTGATAGAAAAACGAAAGGCCAATGTGCCTGATGACCACGAAATGGATTTGGGTGATGTGGCGGATGCTTTAGGCATTGATGCTATTTCGGCTACTCCGGTTATGGAGGCTGATCACCCACAAACTTGTTTCGAGCTTACAGGCGCTCTCGCGGCAGCGTTGCTCGCGCACCCCGACACTTGACATAGCGTGTAAATCTGCATGAATGCTAGTACATTTAACACTGGCGGGCTCCGACCCTAGAACCGAGGACACCCACGAAACATACATTTCAGGGTAGCACAAAATATCCAAATAATTGTAATAATACAATCTGCGTGCACAATAAAAATGTTGCACATACCCGATCATAAATCGTTCGCTATGATCCATCCCCCGAGCCCATCCGTTGTACTGTCGAGTTCATGTTGTTGAAGTGTTTTTCTTGTCAATGTCATACATTGGCATACTTTGGCAACTAAACTCTCTTCACGGGGAACCGGATGGAAATAGGAGCGACCAGAGCGCAAATATTGATCTACAATGCGTATCACGCGTGCAGCAAGCCGGCATGTCATGTACACATCGGGGTAACGATTCAAAATTCTATTGGTTGCCGGCGCGTTTGATAAGCTATCGATGGCCCACACCCCAGCGTTTGACAGGTCATCGTAACGGAACAACACACTGATATTTACTAACGGAACATTGGGCACATGGAGCATGGAAACGAATGGGGAGCAGGTATCATCGCCACATCGAATCTGCCATTCCAAGATGGGAAGTGAGGACGATTCTGATCTTTCAGTCGAATTGAATCGGACATGTAAAACATGTTCGTGGGGGGACTCGGGCAGTGGGGTTAAAAGAATGGTGTCCAGCGCGAACATTTTGAGGTGGTCCGCGATTAATTTCGGAGACATGCACATTCCGCTAGGAGCCACCATTTCAGGATACTTTTGATGAAACATGCTTTGTAGGCGTAGGAGGGAGACATGGGCTCGGTGAATTAAGAGACGAAGGTTGGCGTCTTCCATAAAAAAAATGTAGGCGGTAAGAAGAGAGCGGGTGATAGCGTTGCCGCAAGGGACTAGCCCAACACTTAGCGCGGGTTGCGCACGCCCGATTATTGTATCATTGAACTGTACGCAGACACATCTTATTCGGCAGAGATTCCCGAGATACATACATAACGGTTCATTGGAATGATCAGGTCCGTAAGGAATGGCCTGAAAGATTTTTAACAAGACGTTATTCGGAAGATGCATTATGTGTAAAAAAAAATGACGTTTATCTATTACTTCAACCCCTTATATTTCGAAACAGCCGAAGGGCAATAGCTTCGACACTCAGACTCACGTGTGACAATCGTATACGATTGTCAAGCAGTTGCACTAGGTCATACCCACACTGCGAGTATGGAATGATGAGAACGCTGTATACGGAAGTAGCGAAAATGATGCAGGGTATGAATAAAACACTACTTAGAACTAACAATTATTTTCTTAAAACAATTGGTACAATTAGCATGTTCTTAGAAGCCAAAGTCCAAGTCCTCGTCAGGCATATCCGCCGCACAGTTGCAAGCTCCTAAATATTGCTCTATACTCTCGCCGCGCTGCTCCGGTAACAATAAATCATTTATCTTGTCCACAGGTATTTTCAGATTTCTAGGCGTTACCCACCTCCCCGTCCAAGGGTTCCTGGAGGGAAATCGTTCGAGATGCATCAAGGTAAAGAATAGGAAAAACCGAGTTCGGCGTACATAACGGTATCCTGCAGAGATTTCGTCCAAGTCCCAATTTCCCTGAATGATAGGCCTTTCGCAATGCACGTATACGTTTTCCGCATTACAGTTTACGCAAGGTGTATGACCGAAAATGGTCACATGATTTATCATATCTTCATCCTCGTCAAAACCATCTAACCAAAGCAAGACTCGCTGAACCTGCCGGGTCAGCGCCATTTCTCAGGAAGTTCTTGAACGCGAAAATAAATGATTAAAACTCGCTACAACACGTCTTAAGTAGGCATGGGAGCAAGGTATTTTTTTCCTAACGGCATTTGCACCACTTTCCGTCGTCATCAGGTTCCTGGTCAAAGCCTGTGCCCTGGTTAATCAACTCCGGAATGAAATCTGTGGGAACCGCCATTGTTTTTGGGGTAAGTGCGCCAGGGTTGGCTTGCGTTGGAGTGTACGTATATTGCGCAGTAGTGGCAGGATACCGATGCGCATCCAACAGTTGAAAATACCATGTTTCCCGAGTCTCGCGGATAAACCTCCATTTAGCCTCAGAGGGGTCATGTGTAGGAATCAGCGCAGGATCGATGAACACTTCCTCGCGATATAAGAACCAATTCCAGGAATGGCACACACTGCATTTTTCGTATTCGATATACATACGTTCAAGCTCAACAATTGCGTCTTCCATGAACTCAGGAGTATTCATGATGCTAGGATTTTACTGCGAAAATAAATGAATAAAAGACATGTAACATTACTTATATAGCAGTAAACTTCGAGGGACTTCCGTCCAACACGGTGTTGACAATCGTGTACGATTGTCAGAAGTGTCCAGAGGGTAGGTTTGGTATGCACGGCGTGAAAGTTATTGTTTTTCATACATGTAAATATACGGTTTATTTGTGTACTGTCACGTGACATAAGTGTTAGCTACCAAGCATATGTCTCCTCATTGCACGCGCTAGCATCAATTACGCGCGTTAGGGTGCAGATTCTGAACATACGCCCGCAACCTTCGCATCTCCTTTCATCTTCCTGCAGCAGATCGCTTTCCAGCTCTGTCAGGGCACCGTGCGTAGTTTCGCTGTAGCGGTGTCTATTTCGCCAGCCCCGCCACTCCAAATCTGAGTATCGGTGGTAGATCCACCCGCCCTCATACCAGTACACGAGATGCCTCACCCCGAACCTTTCGCTGGATCTACGGCCGTGGACGTACATCGGCCAAAAACTCCACCAGTGATAGGTCCTGAGATTAACTGCATGTTGCCCGAAGTCCTCCCAGTCTTCTTCAGCTTGTTGCCGCGCTCGCCGCCACAAGCGGAGAATTAAACGGTCTTCAGGAACCCATTGGGCTTGTTGTAACTGGCAGTCGCGAAACGTAAAAGTATCGAAAGGCCATATCCAATACTGCAATATTCCAATACTGGGCATAATGGTGAGGTAGTCTAAGGGGCGGGTTGTGGTTCTATGTGACGAACGCAGGTGTGATGAAATGACCTCCGGTTACAACTCCTCCAACATATATAACAACATATATCCTAAAACCCTGAACCTTGGACGCCCCGATATGTCTATGTGCAGCACACCTGACACCAAGACTCACCTGCTTGACAATCGTATACGATTGTCAAGCAGGTGCACTAGGTCCGACAACCAGACTCACGTGTGACAATCGTATACGATTGTCAAGCAGGTGCACTAGGTCCGACACCCAGACTCACGTGTGACAATCGTATACGATTGTCAAGCTCTGTCGTTGAGTTCGTCTCTCTGACGCACGTTTGACACTCGCATGCGACTGGGTTATACCCCCTGAGTCCCTGGTTAGGGGGGGAGGGGGGAGTCAGTGTATATTCCTTAAGTATGAAGAAAAAAATTAATAAAGGGGTCATGTGTAGGAAGCAGCGCAGGATCGACGAACACTTCCTCGCGATATAAGCACAAATTCCAGGAATGGCACACACAGCATTTTTCGTATTCGATATGCATACGTTCAAGCTCAACAAGTGCGTCTTCCATGAAATGAGGAGTATTCATATTGCAGGAGGCTAGGTTTTTACTGCGAAAAGAAATGAATAAAAGACGTGTAAAATTACTCATATAACAATAAACTTCGAGGGACTTCCTTCCAACACGGTGTTGACAATCGTGTACGATTGTCAGAAGTGTCCAGAGGGTAGTTTTGGTAAGCACTAACACTGCATGAGACTAAGTCGTCAAAATTCCTGGTGGTAAGATAATCGGTCCTCTATTTCGGGTGTCATTCTATGGTTGACTCGGAGAACGTTTTTTGCTATCATAAGCTCTGTCCTTATTTGAGAGTACAAGCTTTTCCCGTTGAAACGTTCTCCGGTGAGAAAATTGTCCACTCTTATGATGATATATGCAGCAACCTGACACGTCGTGTAGGCAAGGCGGCTGCGGTCGAACACTGTCATATCATTGACTAATGACGCCGTGTTCATGGTATCACACGCCCGCACCCCTTCACGTGACAGGTCTTCGTATCGAAGTACCACACTCATGTCCACCTCATGTCCACCGAGTGGGAGACAAATGTTATCCCCACGTAAAAGCATCCAATCCATCACTGGCAGGAACGCATGATTAAAGCGCGTGATGACATAGTCAAACCGCACGTGCAAAATATTGTCATAGATCGATGAGCGCTGTGCTGGCCGTGATAACAGCATGGCGTCCAAGGTAAACATTTTAAGGTGTGCGTCAATCAATTTAGGAGACACCGCCCATCCATCGGCACTCACGTGCGGGGGATACCGGGTTTGGTAAATGTTCCGCAGACGCTGTAATGATGCGTAACCACTTTCTACTAACTTTGCAATACGGTCATCCTCCATACCAAATATGTAGCTAGTAAGGAGGGAACGGGTAATGTTGTTCCCACAACCTACCAAACCAACACTCAAAGCAGGTTGCGCACGCTCAATGATTAGCTCGTTAAACCGAGAGCAGGAACATCGAATGCGGCACAGGTCCTTCAGGTATACACTTGCTGGTTCATAAGACCGATCTACTTTACACAGAACTGCACGAAAAATTTTAACAAGGACTAAGTCGGGAAGAGACATTCTTGGACTAGCTTTTCGTGGAGGTGCGTCGCTCAATGGTCAACCTGAAAATGAATTTCGAAGGTGAGTTTACTTGCTTATAAAACATCACCGGCGTGCATGGATTGTTTTCATCATACGGTTCGGGACTTCCGACAGGGTTCTGACAATCGTATACGATTGTCAAGCAGGTGCACTAGGTTTGACACCCAGACTCACGTGTGACAATCGTATACGATTGTCAAGCAGGTGCACTAGGTCCGACACCCAGACTCACGTGTGACAATCGTATACGATTGTCAAGCTCTGTCGTTGAGTTCGTCTCTCTGACGCACGTTTGACACTCGCATGCGACTGGGTTATACCCCCTGAGTCCCTGTTTAGGGGGGGAGGGGGGAGTCAGTGTATATTCCTTAAGTATGAAGAAAAAAATTAAATTTTCTTAAGTATGTGAAAACGCAGGCGTGGACGCGGGCCGACGCGTTACACTCCTTAAGTATGGGCTTAAGTATGGGAGCCCTGATTTGTGAAATCTTAGAATGTTAAGAATGTTTGGTCCACTCCGTCCGTCCACTGTCCGTCCGTCCACAGTGGACGGACGGTGGACGGACGGACGGACGGACGGACGGAGTGGACCAATACTAATCCCCCACCGCGAACCTGTTACAAACACAATATACAATATATCTATATTGTTGCACTGCACACTTATATGTCCTCGTTCGTCGCGTGGACGAGTAGAATACCACTGATAAGGCTCGCTATGCAAGCGATATGTATGGCACGGCTATTATTGAGCGATAACAGCACGCGCAGAGTATTGTGGGTATGAGTGCAGACGCTTCTCCAGAAGTGCCGCTAGAGCTCAATGCTCCCTCATATACGCCAATGCCCCCGCACTTCTCAAGTGCTACCACAATTGGGTTGTGAACCCGAGGGCATTGGGTGAACAACAGTATCGGCTGATCGAATAAGCCATGTGATACCCGCATGGTGTTCAATTCATGCTTGAAGCGAAGACGAGTCCCTTCAGAACAGTTTGTTCTTCAAGAACTGTCTTGCTTCATCATCGAGATGTCACGGGGATGCTGACTTCCCCCCTAGGGGGGAGCAGTGGTGCACCCTTTGTGTCACCCCTCGCCTAGATGTCACTTGCAGTGCGGTCTGTGTCACCGTGTCACAGGCTCCCGAAACACTTAGCCAGAACATCTTATTGTTTTATCTGACTTTAGTATTCCACGAGCCAACACACCTGCTTTTTCACAGTTACAAACACAGGATATATATATTCATATTTCTCATGTTTGATCAGGTTATAGCCCACGCACCTTTCGTGTTGGCTTATTCGTCTCTCTGGTCCGCTTCGCTCTTTGCGACTCTACCGACATCTTTTGGCAGCAAAATCCGACATCCCGACATCAGCCGCACCGCACGCACGCAGCAGCGGCACCGACAATCCGACATCTCGACATCTTTTTTCCGACATCTTCAGCTGTTTTTATTGCACACCTTGTGTGCTTGAACTTACCGCTGGACAAGCAATATTTTATCCCTACAATGGCTTCGACCCGACGTGAAGGACTTGCCTCCGCTCTGCGCGCTGCCCGCACACATCAGAGCGGTACACCGTCAAATTCACCTTCCGGGTCGCAGAGTACCCCTGCCTCGTCTCGTAGACCACGCAGGATTGTTGGGACGTCTTCATCGCGATCGAAACCGACATCAACGGTCAACGCCCCTACGGCTTTTGACTACTTCAACGACCCCGACGTTTTGAGCACCACACCTGTGGAGGAGGGGCGCGAGGATGCGTACATCGAGCAGCTCGCCTACGCGTTCCAGTATGGGAGTGACCTCATTTCATTCCTGAAGTCTACTGGCCTCAAGATGCCCACTGGCTACACTTTGGACACCACGACTGCCGACGTGGACTTCAACGCCCTCCTTTCTGGATTGGCTCACGTGATGTACCCCGTCTCCTACAGCGAGGCGGCCAAGCTCCTCGACCTCGAGCACGATCACGACTTTTACCACGTCACCATCAACGAGATCCTCTTCAGCATCCTTCCGCACCCGCTTCGTGGCAACGCGCTGAGTGTCTATCACGAATGTGCCCGCCACCACCCTGCTGACGGCCGCTACGCTCTTCAGCGCTTACGGTACGAGGTTGCTTTGAGGGTGTGCCCGGCGCGGACGGCATGCGCTTCTGGACCCAGATGCGGGCGGTTGTCCTCACCGAGATCGAGGACCCCGCCCCACAGCTTGCCCTAATTCGACGGCTTGGTGACCGCCACCAGAAGATCAAGCCGACGTACAACGACACCGACCGCGTGATGGACCTCTGGCACATCTTGTCCGAGTCCGCCAAGCAATCACCGTACGTTGCCCCTCTGTATCTGGTGGTGTTGCGCGAGTTACGGGCGGGTGCGGTTTTCACTTTTGCCCGCCTTGCTCTCCGCATCCGCCTCGCCTTTCGGGACGAGAGCCCCCTAGCCACACTCTCGTCCTCTGCCGCTCCCGACATCCCGCCCGAGGGCTCTGGCTACCGCCCTAAAGGCGCGAACCAGAAGCCCAACCCCTCTCCGCGTTCCCCGACTGCCATGGCTCTTCGCATGCAGAGGCAGTCGTTGGCGCCCTTGGAGGGCAAATGGACATCCGACTCACCCAACTCCATGTACCTCAAGTGGGTGAGCACAGGTTTTCCCTGCACCGTCTGCTTCCGCATGTGGAACGTCACGGACTCCCACCCCGACACCCGTGGTGCCTGCCCGTACGTGTGCATCGAGGCATTCGCGAACAACACGCACCTTGAGGCATCGCGGGCAGCCACTGCCCGGTGCCCGCCCGTCGCTCGATGCATCCGCCGCCGCGCTCACGGCACCGCCCCCTGCAGTGGACCCACCGGCTCCACCCGCGGAGCAGCCTGCTGCGGCAGCATTTCTCTCCGCCCGCCTCTCCCTGCCTGCACCGGGTGAGGGTGATGCGATCGACACCGTCGGCAGCGGCTCTCTGGTGGTGCACGCCACGGATGATGCCGCCTCTCCGCTGCCTGATGAGATTGAAGAGCCTGCGTGCTACGGCGCCGTCTTCCCCGACGAGGACGACACCGATTGGTCGGCATTGCGCTCTTCGCCAGTGTGGTTACCCAACTCGGCCGTCACCGGCGATGTCAACGGGAAATTTCCACAACCCTAAAATTGGATTCGGGTTTGAGATGTGAGAATGTGCTAGCGCCACAGCATGGAATTGCTTCTAGCTAGGTTGGAAAAGGCCTCTCTGAGTAACATTCTAACATTTCTTCTAGCCGCCTGTCCGGGTGTACCGGCTGGCCCTGCAGTGCACCTCCCGCCTTCGGGGTGAGGTGGTGTCACGGGGATGCTGACTTCCCCCCCCTAGGGGGGAGCAGTGGTGCACCCTTTGTGTCACCCCTCGCCTAGATGTCACTTGCAGTGCTGTCTGTGTCACCGTGTCACAGGCTCCCAAAACACTTAGCCAGAACATCTTATTGTTTTATCTGACTTTAGTATTCCACGAGCCAGCACACCTGCTTTTTCACAGTTACAAACACAGGATATATATATTCATATTTCTCCTGTTTGATCAAGATGTTGTGATCAGCCTCTCGATGACAGATGTGCTGTATATATCAGCTTGGTTGTATATTCGGAGTGTGGTAATCAGAATAGATAAACGGATAAGCAGAATACCGAGTCTTCCCGTTATATGTTCGGGGTCTAGGGTTCCGGGACCGGTGACAGTCATACACCCTAACTATAGGAATGACGGTCGCACGGGGCGTCACTTCCAGCACACCACCTAGGGTGGTGACTGGCAAACTAGGTGGTCACGGAACTGAAACAAACACCTACTCAGCTTCGGTGGAAATACGCATCCTACAGGAGAACCTGTCCTTTCTGGCAGGGTAACTCCCGAAACTAGCAGCTAGTAAGGCATACTGCAGAATACGGATACAGTTAGAAACCCTAAATTAAGCCCATCTCGTGGGGCAACGTGAACCAACAGCATTACATTCTGGAGGCAGGCTAATCTCAATCTCGGTAACTCTAGCCACGTTGAAAGTGCCCGGGAGAGCCGGTGCCACTGTTACAGCGCCCAGGAGAGCTGGTACCACCGTTTGTCAAATCATGCGTAGAGCAAATTGAGGGAATTGAAGATGTGCCGATGTCGTCGCAGGCAGTTGCACCGGGTGCAACCGGTTCGTTCCGGTGTTGAATTGAAGAAGAAAGCTCATCTTCGGTTCCACCGCCCCAGGCGGGTGGCATGTAGTCCGGCGATGGCGGAGCATCACCTGGCGAGGGCGGTTCGGTAACAATTGGAGCCTCCTCGGGTGGCTGCGGGGGGGCCGGGAGCCACGTCCACCCGTACCCGTACGTAGCCCGGTACCAGCTGTGGTACCAGCCCTCCGGCTGCCAGTAGAGATCCGGCGGGATGGCTGCGGGCGTCAGCACACCAGCACCACCGACCTCGTCGCCGGTGTGCCCCGCTGCTGAAGATGCCGACGCGGAGTGACTACGTGAAGGCGCGGCAGTTGCACAAATAACAAACATCAGGCAGACTGCGAGAGACGTGAGGGCAGAGAATCCGAAACCCATTGGCGGCCTGCCGCATCCCAAGGCCTGTCTCGGTGGCGGAAGACACTCGCCATTATCCTCGGAGTCGTCCGTCGTTACGGAGACGGAGTCCACGGGCGCGACGGGGCCCATGTGGTGCATTGCAAGGGTCGGCTCCGGTCCCGCGATGCCCAAGTTGAACGCGAACTTGTTCATGAAGGTCGCGTGTGGCTCGTGCGCGTGTAGCGCACTGATGGGGTACATCCCCTCGTCGGACACCACCGACTGCGGAGCGGAGGGCGGTGCCGGCGGTGGTGGCACGTCCAGAGCGTCGGCATGGACTTCGTCGTGAATCTTGAAGTTGTGGATGTTCGTAGCACCACCAACCGCGCAAACCCCGAGGCGGGTGTCAGCGGGCTGGCGGTACCCCAGGTACTCGTCGATGGTGTCGGGCACCCGCTCCTCGGCGACAGCGAAGGAGAAAGCGGAGGCGGTGTCGTAGAGCTCCGGTTTGCCGTCTGCAATGTAGCAGACGGCGTCGAAACGAGCGGCGTCGTCGTCGTCCACGGCGTTCTGGAACATCATGGCGAGCACGTCGTTCTCGCTGTCCGCAATGCTGAAACCGTGCGCCCCAACATGTCCGCGTGGCCCGCCGTTCGGGCAGTCCCGATGCCAATGCTTCTCCGCCGTAGCGGAGCATGCCGGGTGCCGGCACAATGGAACGAACGTACCGGTGGGCTTGTGTCAGAAAGCCACTTTACCCGAAGACTTCCCACGGAAGGTCTGTGGGAAGTTGCCGTGCTCGGGGAGGGGGTAGCGGGTCATTTTTGTCGCACCGATGGTCATTTTTGTCGCTGTCGCAAGAATATTCCTTTGTCGCAGGCTGCGACGAAAATGACCAAACGGTCATTTTTGTCGCAGCTTGCGACGAAAATGATAAAATGGTCATTTTTGTCGTAAAAATTTAGGAAAATTTTAAGAAATTTTTTCTTACCCGTGGTGAACAACACAGGTCGATAACGGGTCTATTGTTTCACACAGGAATTTGACACAGTTTAAACATGGCCTATTATTACAATATCTAGGCACATTCAATGCATGGACACTGAAGGATGCAAGCAGGATTGTGCTATACTCTAACATATAATATTATTACAATATTAAAGCATGTAAATGGAACGAGACAGCAAACAAAAACTACGTATCGATCAATCAATTAAAACAGTTCATCTATCCTAAAGTAAGCAATAGCAGTCTTGGAAATCGGCAGAGTTGCCTACAGCTCCTTCCAGTGCTACAGACGGCCAAAAATCGCAGAGTTCCTGCAGGCACAGATCTGTAAATAAGTACAATTTAGGATAGTCAAAACAATAGCATGCACATCGTAACAGCAACGCACGAAAATAAAAAAAGACAGCAATGTTGACGCCGAAAACGCATGCTAACCTGCAAAAAAACAGCGCGCCAGTCAGCAGAGGTGTTGGGAATCGAACCCAACCCGATAGGCAAGATGCCCAACGGGCTCCAAGCACTCCCAGCGTAAAAACAAACTCCGGAAAGGGAGGCAATGCGTCAGTCACCGACAGCGCACGAGATTCTGCAAATAACTGCACGCTAAAGAGCAGAGATGGGAGTCGGCGTGCAAGATTCCCGGCGGACGGAATTCAAGCACTGCCAACGAAATCAAACCGAAATGCTAAAAGGGAGCTAGCAGCCAAGTTTTCTGTTGCCTTCGTTCAACGCACTAGATCCTGCAAAAAGAACAGCGCGCTATACAAGGCATGCGTGTTGGGGATAAGAAAAATGTCTAGGGGCTCCAAGGGCGCAATCCCAGCGCAGAAACAAAGTACAAAAAGGGCGGAGTAAACAACACTGTAGGGAACAGTGCGCTAGTCAGAAACTAAAATAGTCAAACAAAAAAAACAAACGAAGAACATCAATACGCCGCGGAGGTCGGTTGGTCGTTGTCGGCGCCTGGTAATTACAATACAGGTTGTCGGTCGCTTAAGATTAAAGGATACTGTACAGTAAAACGCGGTCTATAAGAAGCCGGCCTCAAAATCGCTAGCGGCTAGCTTCTTATTGGGTGGGGCTCAATCTGAGATCGCAGCGACCAGCTTGTTAACGATCTGGAGCGTCGATCTAGCGCCCAGATTCTTAATATGGGTGAATTTGAGACCCCTGGATTCGTTTGCAAAGATGTCTAGCGCCCAGATTCTTCTGGGGCAGTTGATTTCTGAGGTGGACTCTAGCGATGCCATCTTCTTATTAGATGCTTAATCTAGACTTGGTTGAAGTGTCGCCAAAATCTAGCGATCACGTTCTTAAATCAGGCTGGCAAATTTTAGGGTTTTCACTTGACTGCGTGAGAACTCTCGGATAGGCACAACAAAACACGCAACGTACGTAGGTATTAGCGAGAGCACCTCTCGCTGCCGTGATGGACGCTTCACTCAAGGAAACTTTGAAGCAATTGAAACAGCTTTTAGATGATGCCCTCTTCTCCCACGCAGATTTCAAAGCGGAGAAGGGGAAAGTGCTCTCTCCACCCGCTGGCTACAAATATGTTCTCACGCACGAGGTCAAGAATTCGTTAAGGGAGATCAAAGATTTTATGGACATGGAGATACTCGACGCTGTTGAGTATGGAGAGCAAAAACGTGCAATATTAGATGGCACTCTCCAGGTCCAAGGTCCGACTCGCTCTCCTCTCCAGCGGGCAGTTGATTCTCGAAACAGACTATTGGGGATAGGTGAACCAGTATGCATGTTTTTAGACGGTGTTTTTCTGTTACTATTCTCGGTTTATAGACGACGGGTGACCTGCCACGTCATCATAACGCGCAGTATAATGCAGACACGTGGCAGCCACGTAGGTTGCGGTATGCGTTTATGCGGTACGGTATGCCTTCATTATGCGGTTTGCCATTGTGGTTCGAGTGATCATCGAGCAATCAACGGAGAGAGATATCTTTTTTGGATTGGGTGTGTTCATAAACACAAGCCCCGCGTCAAAAAACGCGGCTATACAACTATCATCACACGGGTATTGTTGCATGAACGGTGTATATTCGTTTAATTACAAGTAGAATGTTTGCTAGTGTTAGTAGTGTTACAATATATATATGTCGCAAAAGCCATAAGTCAGCTGGTCGTACAACATATCATAGCGTTACTATTACATTGCAAAGTACGTAAGTTGCTACCAGGCAAGCGATCTCGAATTAGTTCATTCCACGCCTTTCAGACGCCGGAAAGTAATGGTCTACTAATCTATCAGCTCCCAGTATACTCCGTCTTCGTCGTCCATTGCTTCCTCGCACATGAATATTTCGTAAGAACAACGCATACACGCGAAATGTTCGGTATGCTCATTTATCGCAACAAGATGCGAACCAGCATTAAACCATATGCGAACGTTTGCAGGAAGGTCACAATAATCGCATTTCATGACGAGTTTGCCTGAGCGTGGTCAGTTGTTAGTTGCTAGTGTCAAGCTGGGGTGGCACGATGGTGAGCGTAAGCAGCAAATGAAGGCTAAGTAAGAGGTATTGAGCTTTTATACCTGCTCAACTAAGGCAATCGCAACTGATACAGTACTCGTCGAAAGGTGTCGTTTCGTCATTCTGGTACCAACAGACCAATAGGCGTACAACGTCGACTGGAATAACCATTAATCGCGGAGTCATCCACGCTTCACCCCGTGCATATTCAGCGCGATCGGGATAGCGTTCCGGCTCTACCAATTCAAAAAACAGATAAAACCGAGTTCGTCGGGTAAAGCGCCACATAGCCATTATCAGATCATGCCTGTGAGGCATCGGCGGGCGGCGGACAGGGCGGTTTGCCATCGTTGTCAAAGTCCACTGGTGCAAATTGCATTCGGGGCATGGCATGTGCACCATCACATGGCGATGAATGGCATCTACATCGATACTGGCACGATTCCGATGCACACCAAACCTTAACACTGGAGGCATCACGAGTTTGCAGAGGCGCGTCGCTCACTCTCTGGTAGGAGGTGGCAGGGGTGGCACGAAGGTGAGCGTAAGCAGCAAATGAAGGCTAAGTAAGAGGTATTGAGCTTTTATACCTTAGTCGGAGTCGGAGTCGGACAGCAACTGTGGGACTTCGGTATCCTGCCAGAACTCGCAATCCGCGCCAATCTTGGGCCAACATTTGTCCGCGCCAATCTTATCTTGGCCAATCTTATCTTGGCCAATCTTGTGATTGTTGGTTTCATCCTATTGGTTTGCGGCATTTACCTTGAGAGGCCCAAGCCCTCCTTGGCAATATTTAAATCGCTTGAGGCCTTTAGGAGGATCATTTTCCATTTCTTCCTGGAAGACACACCGCTTCATCTTTGCATTATCAAGAATGGCGGATACCCATTACGTCCTGTTTGGGATTGTTCTTCCTTACATTCGGAAAATGCGTCAATTGCGTGAGGAATACTTTGTGCAGGCATGGGTCGAAGAACGTTTTTTGTGGGCGTTGGAAGAACAAGTTTTGACGTTTTCGGGCATGTTTGGTGATGTTTGGATGCCTGTAACTTTGGCTCACTATTTCTATGAATTACGTGATCTGCTCGAAGTCGATTGGGGGGATGTTCGTGATTGGGGAAATTTCTTGCAGATATTCCCTACCTCCAACTTTGAAGCCCCATATTACGACGATGAAGGGTTCCATTGGCAAGGACCTGGCATGTCAAACAACTTCAGATTCCGGCTAGACTACATCGATTTCGACGACTTCAAAAAACGATGGCTTCGTGAATATCATTGGGCCTGGTACAACGGCTTTTACAACGAGCATGCAGATCCTCAATGGATCTACCCGTCGCGGTACGAGTTGTCTATGAGGCCTGCCTGCAGTCGATGCCGACGCGTTGATATGGATCTTACCCGTATTGGCGACGGGTACATCTGCACTGACCTTGTCGACTGTCGGCGGATGACTCGTCTTGATTTGAATTGATGGTCGAATCTCAATCGGTGGCTTTAGCCACCACCCATCTATTCTAGAAAACAATTCTTCTCGATGCGGGCAACAAAAATATCATAAGTCACGTGTATGGTACAAGCAATGGTATAAGAACCCCGATCTTCACATTTTTTATAATCATTGTATGTTACATTATTACATTATTACATTATTACATTATTACATTATTACATTATTACATTATTCAAGAACTGTGCTTTGAGAACCGCAATCATGGCAACAAGCCCAGGTGTATAAGCGAGCATAAAATATATTGTCATCTCCATCATAGGTAACTTGATTGCGAAATCAGCCGTTGCACCAGGCCATGATCGCTTGCAACGACACGGAAACTTAGGTCCCATATTATATAGATTTCGCACTTGTCGGGCACATCCGTGTAGACGGTCAGCGATTGTAATTCTTCACGTCTAGTCGAAGGTGTTGTCAGTAAGACCTCGATTGTGCTTCGTAATGCTAGCTACACTTCTATAGGTGACCTCTGTGCCGCATCTGAAAAGGAGAAAGTGGCCGTGGGCTGTCATCAGACGGGTGGCTCTCAGAATGGTAGGAGGTGGCCGGGGTGGCACGATGGTGAGCGAAAGCAAGAAATGAAGGCTGTGTAAGAGGTATTGAGCTTTATGTATACCTTAGTCGGAGTCGGAGGACAGCAACTCTGGGATTTCGGTATCATCGGTATCCTGCCAGAACTCGCAACTCGCGCGGTCGACACATATGTATCGATGTGGGTAAGTCACTCGCATAACAAGTGAATCTGACCTTCCGCAATCAGCGCAACAGGGCCGGTCGTATTCACGATCATAGACGAATTCGTTACCATCAGCGTCATAGTCAAGGAGGTTGCGAAACCAACCGTTGCACCAGGCCCAATGGTGATCATATAACCACCGTCGGTGGAGTTCGTTAAAACTGCGATACAAATTCATACCGGAAATCCAGCTAGTCCGATTAAAGTAGGACGCCTCATTGACTCTCAAGCCGCCGACGTCGTCGTTCACAATTCTCCGAGGATGAAAAAAAACCGCGCAAGTGTCACAGGAAACACAATGATTTCTGAGGTAAATGTGCCAGGGATATCGGGGCATGTAATGCGTACTCGTGTTTCAAGGGCCCACAGAAATCGTTCTTCTACCCATGCGTGCAAAAAGCATTCCTCGCGGGAACGGCGTCTTTCCCGGATGGCGGGAAGCACAAAACGGAAAAGGACAATGTAGTAGTCTGGCATCTGGGTGTGTCGCTCACTGGTAGGAGGTGGGGTCTATCGTGAGCGAAAGCGAGAAATGAATGCTGATGAAGATATAGGCAGGCTTTATAATGCGTGACATTTTACAAACCAGCGTAAGACATGTTACATAAAAAGTACAAATCTCACCCTACTATTGTCAAAAGGTCATCTCACAATGACACAACCTCGTTGCATATCGAAGTCTATGTGTTATTCTTATTGTTATTATTCTACGTGTGCCTCTTCAAAGTAGCCAATGCACCGCGATGTGTGTGCGAGGAGCTTGGTGTCATCATCTGCGGGCACACAGAATTCACAGGTGGATAAGAATTTGTGGCCAGGATGATAGCAAGGCAATCCTGCTCAAGAAAGACATATACCTGGCCATCATTCGAGATCGAGATAATCGAGCATATGCTTAGGATATGGCGGCCAAAGCGTGCTTAACATATGGCGGCCAAAGCGTGTCAGACGAAACCAAGGACGGATTGGTTCTAACTCCAAGGCTCGACGCCACACGGGGTCGTGCCTCTCATCAAAATGTTTATGCCACATAGGCCTGTTATACTTCCTCATACACTCTGGGCATTCGCCGTTTTTGATTCTAGCAATTGCATCGCTATGTGCTTGCCTTCTCCTATCGTGCCTCGCACGGATGAAAGGCAGAACAATATCAAACAATACACGTTTCGGATCAACCGTCAGTTTCATTCGCTGAGCGTCCATGTTCTTGAAATGTTGGTAGGAGGTGGGTGGATGGTGAGCGTAAGCAAAAAATGAATAGGGATGCCGTGAAAGCAGGTTTTATATGACCATGAAAACATGTGTTGTGTTGTATCATCCATGCGATAGGTGTTCCCAAGGATTCCTTGGCCGTCCGAAACACATACCTGGCCATCCATCTTTACTGGCTTCTATGGTGTCATCATCTGCGGGCACACAGAATTCACAGGTGGATAAGAATTTGTGGCTAGGATGATAGCAAGGCAATCCTGCTCAAGAAAGAAAGAAAGAAAGAAACAAAGAAACATATACCTGGTCATCAATCGAGATTGTCGGGGTGAAAATTCGGGTGACTCTGCAGTTTTAACAGATGGCGGCCAAGGCGTGTCAGACGAAAACGGGGACGGATTGGTTCTAACTCCAAGGCTCGACGCCACACGGGGTCGTGCCTCTCATGAAAATGTTTATGCCATAAATCGTTCCATCGATTCTTGTCCTCCCAAAGGTCAAAATACTTCCTCATACACTCTGGGCATTCGCCGTTTCTCATTCTAGCAACTGAATCCCTTTGCGCTTGCCTTCTCCTATCGTACCTCGCACGGATGAAGGGCAGGACAATAAAAAACAAAACATGTTTCGGATCGACCGTCAGGTTGATTCGCTGAGCGTCCATGTTCTTGGAATGTTGGTAGGAGGTGGGTGGATGGTGAGCGTAAGCAAAAAATGAACAGGGATGCCGTGAAAGCAAGTTTTATATGACCATGCAGACATGTGGTGTTTGATCCATCCATGTGATACGCGTTCCCAAGGATTCCTTGGGCGTCCGAACAATCTGAGTGCAAGGAAAATGAACTAGGTAAAATGAGTGCAAGGAAATCAAACGTGGTAATACCACGATAGTTCAACATTAGATATTCACAATATATACTATTGTTTTACAACTTCTATATACAAGTTCATCGGACTGATCGAGTTATTCACACATATGGTCGTCATCATCGGACAAGGACGACAAAGAGGCTTCCTCGTCCGAACTCTCACCCTCTTCAGCCTCCGCGTTCTCTTTATCCTCTTTATCCTCTTTATCCTCTTTATCCTCTAATGGCATGATTGCGTCGCGCAGTAAGAGTTTGGGTGTTCTATGCTGGGGCGGCTCAAAGCTCTTTGACATGTCGCTGGCGATGACTCGTTTGACCAACAAGTCATATTGCTCACCCGGGATCCATCGCTGTGTGCTTGCATTGATCTTTCGGCGCTCCTCTTCCGTGTCCCAGTCCCATGCTACTAATACTTCGCTTGGTGTATACGCCACCTGCTTGGTACGTTGATGCAGCCGGAAACTTTCAGGTTTCGATGCCTTCTCCTTCGAAAGCCGGGAGTCTGCATTCTGGGCCTCCTTTTGGGAGGCGCTCGTGAGCTTAAATGTACCACAAGTCAACCACCGCAAACATTTTTCTCCTGCACCAGAAAGAAGATAAAAGAGATATTAGATTGACATAAAACGTTGTGATGTTAAAAGCAGGTTGCGCGCGCAATCACATCAACAAACATTTCTCACCTTTCTCATTTAGCAGCTGCTCTTGTACCTCACAAAGGTACAGATATCTCGACCATCCTCGGCTCCTTCCCAGAGCGATACGAAACGGGTATTCCGTCCGGGCAGTCTTCTCGGATTCGGGAGCAATCAACACAGCCATGCTACCTTTCTTCATCTTGCTGTAGCTCACATCGTAGTCCGGGTCGTCAGTTTCTCCCAGAATGTATTGCGCAAGATGATCTCGAGCTCGTCTTCTAATGGTATTTTTTTTGTGCCCCGATGTAGATAGGACGAGGTACTGGGCGCACGTGAACCGCTACGGAGTCCCGAAGGCCCTGCACGTAATCAGCCAGTTGTGCATCCGTGTATCCACGTTCAATATCATTCATTCGTATCAGCCATTGGCTCATCGACAAACAGTACTTCCGCATCTCGCCCGTTCGCGCTCAAAGCACCCGAAGGAACAGGCATCATGGGTCCAGTAACCTCAAAGGGAGCCTCGTGCAGCACCCACGTTGTCTTCTCTTTCAGTTCGAACGTTCCTGCCGCAATGTCACGTTGCATTTGAACATACCCTTCAAGAAAAGTATTTGCGCGCTTGGCTAGAAATTGAAGCCGCTCCGCCTCCTCGGTGGTTGCGACATCTGCAAAACATAACCCGAGAAACTAAGAAGGCCACTTACATTTGAAATATGACAAATCAAATCGTAATCGCTAGCAGTGCAGTGCTTACCTCGAATGCATAAGCAAAGATTCCTCTTGCATTGAACGACAAGATCCTCGATCTCTTTCAATGGATTGCTCGTAGACTTCCTGGAAGTCGCAAGCTGCTTCGCTTGTTTCCGTGCGCTCAATTCGTTAATGGATTTAGGCTCGACAAAGCATGGTGAGCCCTCGGGCAGGCTGCTCTTAAATACCTTCACCCCACCTTCCTTTGGAAGCCAGACTGGATCGAATGAATAACGTTTCGCCTGCACTAACACGTCGCCTGTGGGGCCAGAAAAAATCTTGAAAGCATGTTGGAAGCTGACATCGCGCACTTCGTTATAGCATCCATGCATCCAGTCCTTGACATCGTGCACCTCATCGATCAGTTGACATTCCGGAACTACTCCATCCTTAAAGCAGTTCCTAGCCACCTCCATCAAATGCTCGATGTCCCAAACGTTCAGCCTCCTCAAAGCCACAGAAAACCTTGAAAACATCTGATCGATATTTTCGTGTGTATGTCCCACGATCAGATAGTTGATCTTCACCTTGCGGAATACCCCACGTTTGACCAGCATGGCACAATAAGCAATCAAGAAGTGGCTCTTATTGCTGCTTACATTGTCCAATTGTAGATACAATACTTCCGGTAACGGATGCCCACCCGATCGTCGATGCTCATGAACTCGTGCTACTGCCCGATGTATGACGTTCGCAAGATAGTTCGAGTTGTCAGAGTAGTTATGACTGAAATTGAATTCCATAAAACGACCGATGCCTTCGATGAGTATCCCCATGCAGTGGGTATCTATCAATGCCTTATTGTCTTTGACCCAAGAGGGCATTCGACGAAAGTGAGGCAATTGTGTGGTACGTTGTGTCATGCCATCGATGATCATGGTAGTATATTTCCACCACTTCGCGTTGCCTTTTGCTGCGCTGGTTTTCTGAATGTGTTTGTAGTACTTCTCCCGTTCAGCCCTTGCATCCAGTCGATGAGCTTGCAAAAGATTTTCGATTCGTACTGCAACGCAAACACATTCAGGTAAGTGGTCACGTGTATGAACAAGCAGTGTTTTCTTTCTGAACATACCTCTCATGAACAAGATTGGGTTTTCTTTCTAACATACCTCTCATTTCGGCCGGGGCGACTTGCTTGTGAAGCTTTGCGGTCGAGCAGATCTTGCACTCCGAGAACTTGCAAATCTTCGGACACTTAAGCCACTTGAAGCGTTTTCTCCAGATCGTATACCAATATGGCTCACTGACCTTGAATCTCTCAGAACCAAAGGCTGGAAGCTCTTCGATAAACTTTTCGTAGACGTCAAGCTTTGTCATTCCTTGAGGCAGATGTGTTTCTTTCTTGTCCGGTTGATGTTGACCTTGCTCTTTGGCAATCTTCTGCAGAAAGGTTTTCGCTGCTGAAACCTTTAGAGTTTTTTGGAATATATGACAAGCCCTGTACTTGCACTTGTTTGCTGTTTCCGTGCAGCCTGAAAAGGGAAAAAATGTATATTATTATCATGAATCTGATGCAAAGAATGGGAGCCTACAGGAAAACTGTAAATTGGTTTACCTGTTATGTTTTCTTCCGGCAAATAAATCCTTTATTAGCTTCGTCAACCGTCCATGAGATATCGGCAAACATTTCTCATAAAACTTGCGACACACACGCTGAGAGCCAATGGCAAATTTGAGAACTGGTGCATCTTGATCTGAAAAGTCGGACGACTTTTTAAGGGTAGATATGATCCATTGTCTCTGCATTCCTTGAAGACTTTTCTCTTTAGGAGATGCCACGTTCAAGGTCAGAATTCAGAGCGAAGATCCTTAACGTCTTGTTTAGAAATATTCGACGAACATAACCTCTTACAGCGACATGAGAAATTGAACACGTCATTCAACGAAGAGGGTAACAGTAAGTCCTGCAACCGAAATGCATGCAAATTAGTTTTTTTCTAAAGTCGCCAAGCTGAAGGGCGACTCATCCGCGGATGAGTCGCCCGCTGGAGTCGGCGCGCTGAAGGCGACTCATCCG